>BPLR01006607.1:0-81250 GCA_021605095.1 Caerostris extrusa
TCTATTAATGTATGTATCGTAATTATAAAAATAAGAACTGATTGTTTTTATTATTCAGAATGTTATATGCCATGTATAATTTTTGCAACTATGCTTTTAAAATTTGGTTATAATTAATTGTTTTATTATTCGAAATGTATATGCTATGTATGATTTTTTTGCAAATTTGCTTTAAAATTTTGACAGAGTTAATTTTTAATTTGGTATTGCTTAGAATGAGAAATCAAGAATATTTTGTCTTTATTTTAAGTGTATAGTCTTTTATTTATAGTTTTTATAATTGCATATATTATAATTTCAAAATTTGTAGACTAGTGGATTCATTAATTTCTGTTTTTGCAAACACGTAATTTTATTTTTTGTTATTAAAATCATCGATGCAGTATTATGCTTTTTATAAAATGAATGCATGTACTTCAATAAATTTTTTGGTTAGTAAATAAAATTTTTACTGAGAATGCTTTATATATGAAACAAAAATTTTCTATATATTTTTGTTGATTGACACTTGTTTTGATTTTAATGGTTAAATCTTTTTCTATAAAGATAAAAATTGCTTACTTGCATCATTAACATAATAATACCTGATGTATTAATTGTGAATACAAAGATATATTATCTATTTATAAATTCATTTAGTAACATAAATGAATACATCACATTTGAATGTACTCTGATGTGTTATACAATTTTAATAATTAGTTATTTTATGACTTAATAAATTATAACTTTTGACTTAACTGGATTTCATTTTTAGTAATTTTAGATATTTTTTTTATGCCTGCACAAGAGTTCAAAAAATTTTTAATATGAACTGGAAGGAAAAACCTTAAAATTGAAGTTAACTAAATCTTTCATAAGTTTTTTAACTTAATTTTTAAAATTAAATAAACCTCATAAAATGAAAAATTTTTTACTTATATATGTATATACCTATATATTCAGTATCTCAGTTTACATATATCATTTTGATGCAGATATAAAATTAAATGTTCAATTGTAAATAAACAAATTTAGCAAAATTTATATGCAAGTTGATAATCGTGTTAGTGAATATATATATTGATTGTAAACCATTTATTTGGTCAAAGTTATTGATTCATATGCTTTTGCACTTTAAAATATGGTAACAGCCACTGAAAAACTTTATTTAAAAAAAAAACCTAATTTTTAAATATTTTCATAATATTTATAAATTGAATGATAATTAAAATATCATCAACAATTCAAAAATATGAATATGCCTGTAATATTTGATCGTCTATCATTTTCACTCAATGACAGCAATACAATGCTTCCAACAGTTCTGGTGAAATTTTTTGGTTCATTTTGTTATCCAAGATGAATATGTTTGTGTTTAGCTCCTTGCTTTTTTCTGAGATTTCATATTCATCTTTAAGCATTAATTTCCAATTGGTTTCAAATCTAAGACATTTAAGTTCTTAATCTAGGCTGTTATTTTTTTCTGATGCTTGATTGTGACTAGTGGAAATTCTCTTGCTTTAAAACATTGAATTTATGGGTTTAATTGATTTTCAAAAAGCAAAATTCATTTTCAATTAATATAACTTGGCATAATTTTATTGCATTGCATTAATGATGCTGTTTTACCTATTTGTCTTCAAAAACAGAACAGGTTTTCATTCTTACTTGTATTCCTTTGAGGCCTATTGACTGAATCAGAGTCTCTCTATGCATCTCAAAATGTAGATTTCTTCCAAATAAACTTTGTGTATTCATTTAAAAACAAATCGGTTATATCAGTTGACAATTGTTTACTCTTATGCATACTGAAACTCGATATTTCTGACATATTTTCTTGGATATCCAATTTTTTTATTCGTGTTTTATAGGCCTGTCTGTCTCTTTTATTTATTTATTTATTTATTATTTTTTTTTTTGCATTCTGGAAATAATTATTATATTTTCATTTGTTTTTGTCTAGTAAATTACCCCTTTTCTTCTAAAACAATAAATTAAATAGGATTTTTTTTTTTCCGTATCTGAAAATGATTGTAACATAAAAGTACCACAAAAAGAATAATGCAGTTCTAAAGAAAGTAGATCCTTTTAAAATATGTACCAATATTGTCACAATCTGAGTGGTCTAACAGAAAACGATAATGTCTAATAATTTTATTTAAAAATGTCCAACTTTTCATTACACAACTTTAGAGCTTTATTTTTCAAACCACTAATCACTTTTTTAAAAATTATTCTTATTCTTTTTTATATGACTTGAGGATCACGAAACTTCATATTTCAATATTTATGCTGGCTAATTTAAGAATTTTACTTTTCATTCATTCAAAACAATTACGAATCTATTATAATTTTATGTATGTTGTATTATATGTAGACCTAAAGTTATGAAATTTACTTACAGAAATTCCCACCTCTGATGAAACAACTCTTGTTTCTAATGTCATTCAGTCCTTGCTTCCACAGCCTGAAGTTTTAAACCACATATGCACCAAAGCACTTTTACCACAATTACTGAGATGTGACTCAGTAAATGCATCAATATTAAATTCCTATTTAACAGTAGAAGAGGTATGGCTTAAGAATAACATAATGTTTTTATGTTTGGTGTTCAATCTGATACATTTTTATGTGATCATTAATTTTCCCCCCAGAAAATTCATTTCAATATTATTTTAAGTGTCCAAACATTATTACTTAATTGATATGTTATGGAATTTTATTGATATATAGCATTATAACAGGGGTGGTTGGAAATGCACCCTAACTCTGCGGGCTGCATACAAAATTATATATTTTCCTATTAGAGTGAGACCCACTATGCACATTTTTTGGAGTGAAAATTTGACTTATTGAAACGTAATGACTTATTATTTTTGTGTTTACTCTTATTCTTACATGTAAACATAGATAATATAATAAGAATAAATACTAAAAACACACATTGTAAAGAAATATATAACACTCAAAATGAAATACATAAATATAAATGAAATCATTATGAAATATATATTTTACTAGTGCGATATTTGTTTCTCCACTCTTTCACTTAGCTTTTGCAAATCGATCTCAACTTGGGTATTTGCATATCGTAATGTGTGTTGAGGTAAACATCCATTATGTTTGAGCATGTTTTGTGTTGAGTCAATTTCATTTTCAAAAAAATTCACAGAGGCAAGTTGAACCAAAAGCACTAACAACTTCAACTAAGAATCTGATTCGCTCTGCTATCAACAATCAACTGTGCATATCTAGAAATGGTTACTTAAAGTGAAACATAGGACCCGTTATAATAGATATTCTAAGATGTGCTGTTATCCTGAGTTCCGCAGAATATAATTTAATTATTCTGCGAACTCATTGTAAAACTTTCGTCAATAAAACAGGCAATATCTGCCATTATATTAGCAAGAATATTATTTTTAAATCAAAGTTATTTTTTCTCATCATTTTGACAGTTCATTTTGAATAGAGGGATGCACATAATGTATTTTTAATACATTGGTTTTTCACTTTTTGGCCATTATAAAATATATTTTATAAAATTGTAATAAATCTTATGGGCCCGAAAATTGTATGCCCCCTCCCCTCCATGCATTGTAACTTAATTTGATATGTTTCCTTAAAGCATTTAATTTTTCAAATAATAGTATATATGTGTTGAAAATAATTTTATATGGTTAGGAACTGTTTTTGGAAAGAATGATTTGTATTGTTTTACTATTAAATTATGTTACTTTAACTCAGTTTGATTTATTTTCTTAAGGTTTTTAAATCTTTCATTGGTGTTTTTTTTAAACTTCCTTTTAATTATAAATAATTTTCTATTAATTTTCAGAATGTAGAATGGAAAACGAAGGATCCTGAAATGACAGTAACTAATTTTATTTCCAATTTAGTAGAAAATGTTTCTAAAAATCAAGATGCTGAAATAAAGTAAGAATTGTTATTAAAAATATTATATATGTTGTTGTTTTTTTCTAATTCTTTAAAAAAAAAATTTATAAACATATCTCATTGAAAAAAAAAAAAAAAGCTTTCAGGATTATTTAAGTTTTAGTTATTTGTGAATTAAATTTGTTTGCATCATGTATTTTTTGTTATCATACTTTATTACTTATAAATCTTTATTAATACTCACAATATATTTATATTCATTTATATTTGTTGTTGAAACTTATGTAGGACTTCATTTATTATTGAGTTCTATGTTAAGATTTGTGTGTTCTTTAAGTTATTTAATATCTGAATTAATTCTTAAATTTACTAAAAGCTCAAAAAAAAAATTTCTAACTTGATCATTAGATTTTGTCTTAAAAATATCATTTATATTGTTCTACAAGTCTTATAAAACAATAAGTGTATAAATTTAATATCTTGGTGAAAAAAAAATTGCATGGTTGCAATTAAAATTCAGTAAAAATATTGCACAATGTGATGCATTTTTCATTCAAACTTTCTTGCCCTTAATTTTTTTAACAATTTCTAGTGGAATCATAATAAACAATATTGAAGGTGTAATAAACAAAAGAATTTCAAATTATGTGCTTGGAAAATCCTTCAGTTTCTTTCATCATATACTGCAATAATGGAAAAGTTAGTGTATTTATTCACTATGCTACAATTTTATTATTATTTTTAAGGGACCACAGTCAAAATTTATCTACACATATAAATTATTTGGCAGATCATCTTCCTTCTTGTGGTATGTACATTTGTATATCTGATTTGATATAATTCTTTTGTATCCATATGTTATGTCTTTTAAATGTGTTGAAAGTATAGTGTATCTGGTGTATTTTGCCAGTAAATTGTAGCATTTATGAAGATTACCATAAATATTTTTATAATAAAAGTCAGTTGAAAAGGGAATTTTGTGCCAGTAAAGGCATTGTCTGCTTCTAGTTTGATTTCAATAAAGTGGAAATTTTTTTTTTTATGAATAATTGTCCTGATTATTGCTGAAAGAAAAAAAAGTACTTTTACATATAAAATACATATAATGGAAATATTATGGAATTTAAATTTCACTAATTTTGTACATGCCTATAGTCCAATCCCCCCATTCATGTGTAACATTGGCAAATGGTTAAATTATACAGATCCATAAAGAACTACCATTTAGAAGGATTTTAATTGTATTAAAATGTATTTTTAATAATTAAAATTGTAGATGATACAGTACCAAATGAAAAAATTCTACACTCACTATTATACTTTTTCTTTCAAACAGCTTTGTTTCATGTCTACATGACTAGCACCCCCTCATAAGTAATCAATTCATCTGTTTCCACTGTTAAACAGGATGCTTAACATTCCACACAATCTAGGGTCAGGCTATACCAATGTAGATGAATTGTTTGTAGTTTCTACAAAATATAGTTTTCCCATTATGGATTAAACTTAAATTATTTTAGATTCACAGATTTATGTAGAATTTATTCTCATTTGAGAAAAATGTAACAACTGTTCATAATGAATATGTAAAAAGACAATTTACAGTATAGCCTCTAGAAATTATTGCATACAGAAATTTCAGAAAATTTGATGCCTTAAGTATCAAAATTTTATGCTAACATCCCAAACATTTAGCATTAAGCCAAAATTCCAAATGATATATATTATTAAATAAAAACTTATTTCATTGAATGATTTTATTGTGTTAAATCTATATAAGTGAACTCATTATATGTATATAAAAGGAGTTATTACTATTTGAAATTTTCTTTGTGTGTGTTTTACAAACTAATGTATTAAACTTTTATACATTAGTGAAAAATAATGTGTGAATTAAATAAGTTAATAATATAAGTGTAATTTTTATTAATAGTTTTAAGCAAATTAAAATCTTACAATTTTGTAAGTAGAAAACAAAAAAAAAAAAAGTTTCAAATATTGGTTTAAACTTGTTTTTCTCTCAATGAGACAGTTTAAGAGTTGGTAATTCAAATTTCGCAAGACTTTAAATAGGGTATCAAACAAATAATTTATTTATTTTTCCCAGAATTTGTAAATTTTTCATTTGGACCAATATGAAATAATGACCACCTACAATGAAATTATTATCCTATGAAAAAACAATTAGAGATTATTGTTTGCATATGCAATTGGTTAATTCAATTTTTATCTCTTATTATGATTCCAGAATATGAGAAATTGATTAGTCCTTATTACTGATTAATAGTCATTACTGTAGAATTGTGAATAAAAATCAGTAATCATAATTGAAACTGTAGATTAAGATTGATGACTTAATCAGATTTTTTGTTAATTAGTAGTAATCAGATTAAAAAAAAAAAAAAGGAACTCTGCTTAATAAATTTAATTAATTACTGTTATAATTACAGGTTCTTTTAAACTAGATGTCATACTTAATGATGATATTTTGAGAGAATTTTCTGTAAGGTAAGGCTGCTTATTTTTTAACAATAAATGATATTTTTGTGTTTCTTTTTTGTTACAGAATTTTGTAGTTTTTTTTATAAATTTAAAAATAATTAATAATAAGCTAAAAACACTTATTGAATTTTTCAGTAGTTTTTCTCTGTATAACTTCTTTAGTTTATTTTAAACTATTTATAAATTTTTAGATGTGCATTTGTTTTTAATACCAAATAATAATAATAATTTTTTGACCTGTCTATTTACAAGCTATCTATGATTCCTGTCTGATTTAGACAGTCAATAAGTATATTTCAATGTATTTGATTTTGTTGCTTACGTATATACATACAAAAATTATATGTTGTTTACATGTATTACTTGTATCTTCCTTGTTTACTGAAACAAGGAAGAAAAATTAAATGTGATCATCTTAACATTGTGTTCTTTTTTATATATGGTAATTTCTATTAATTTAAAAGCTAAATGATCTATTTCTAAATTTAAAAGCTAAATTTTATTTTATGATCCAAGAAGTCCAACCATCAGTTGTGTTGAAAGGTTTAAAAATGAAAATGGATAAATCTAAGGGTTGCTAGTCAAATATGTGCAGTGCAAATGCAAATGTTAAAAAGAAAAAAGTTCAGTAGTTATTGTGGATTTTTTTTTTTGTTTAACTTTTCTTTTGATATGCAATTTCAAATTACCTTTTTTTTTCTCTTATTATTCCAATCTGTTTGAGTTTGTCCAACTTGGCTGCTTGTCATTTTTCCATACAATCAGTGGAGAAATCAGGTAAAAAATTGGGTAAATTCATAAAAATATTAATTCAAGAAATCAATTTATTAAAGAAAAGGATTTAAAGTAATAGTTAAATCTTTGTTTAAGTATATATTATTAGATACATATAATTATACATTTTTATATATATGCTGCAACTTGTTATTCTGCTATTCAAGCAAAAATCATGATAACCTTTAATGTTAACATAATTTAACTTGTGTTGCAAAGAGTAGTTTATGCAGTTTTAGAAGTAAAGTATTTTGTTAAAATTTCTAGTAATTTTTACTTATAAGAAATGCAATATACTGTTTTTTTTTAGAATGCTCATTCCTTTTTGTTAAATCTCTATATATACATTTTCATTTCAAATAACTGGTGAAAATGTTTTTAATGTATATTGTGCACATGCAGTGGTTCTGAGTAGGGAGAAAACCAGGAAACTAATGTAATTAGTAGTCATAAATGAGGGAAATTCTGTAAATTTTTAAATATTTCACAATCAGTTTCTATAAGTTCCCTGGTTAAACACTTTAATTTTATTTATTAATTGCTCTGCTGTCAGCCTTCAATTTACTTTTTATCTTTCTTTAAAATTTTTGTTGTATTCCTGTTTGGTTATGTTTATAGGGGCATTATGATCAATATAAGATAGAAAAGAATTACAGCCCGACGACCATGCTTAGCATGGAATGGTAAACATCTGGTTTAACAATGGAAATGATCGAATTAATTACTTATGAGAGGTGCTAGTTGCGTACATAGGAGGAGCATATTTATTAAGAAACCTAAGTTATAAAAGAATATTAAAGTGAAAATTATTGTCACTTAAATTAGTTTTAATATTATTATTATTTAGCTTATTTATTTATTTATTTTACTGTGGGCAATATTTGGATTGGAATATAAAAAAACATCAAAGATGGTAGGTTGTACTTTATGGCACAAAGGCCAAATTTGACCAAGTTGCAACACATCAAAGAAATATGAATCACCTTAAACTAATGCTATGTTTATTTTAAATCTTTGGTATCTTTTAATTAAGTCATAAAAAAAATCAATGCATATATATTGAGTCAGTCATAATATTCTTCAAAAAATTATAATGATGTTAATATAGATTAAATGGTATATGTCGGTTAAAATACAATTTTCTTTTAAAACTTTTGTGTGTTTAATCATGTTAAATAAATTGAATTTCTTTTTATCTTTCAGTAATGACATTGAATTTGCTTCAGCTTTGTATCGTCTCTTCAGATGGCATGGATCTCCATACAACTCTCATGGTACCCGAAGGGACAGATTGCTCCAGCTTTTTGGAATGGATTGAGATGATGGATGCGGAGTTCCTTGAAGGCATGACAGATCCTTCTTTAAAATGTGTTGTTTGGAGGGGAGCCTTAAAACTGGCTGAAAATGGGGTAAGATTCATTTCATTAAAAAAAAATCAAATATAAATTAATGCTTTTGTTTTCATTGGTAGGACATATCTTGCATGGTGTATTCTTCAGACAATATAAATATACCTTTGGATATTGTAGCAAAATTGCATTTAAAGTAAAAGATACTAAATCAGTACTAATAAAAATGAGTTCAATGAAATTTCACAAAATTATGAAGCATTTTCAACTTAATTTTTTTTTTTTTTTTATGTGTAGATAGAAAATCCCTTGTCATTGTAATTGAGATTTTTTATATGACGTATTTTCCAAATTGCTACTGATCTTAATTTATTAAATTAAGGCAGAATTGTGAAATAAGTAATGATAATATTTTTGCTAAAAATATTTCTTAGTGTAAATTAAATCTTATGTCACTTGATGAGTGAGTTTATCATAAATTGTTTTCTATTTATGAAATAAATATTTCTAATTTTTGAAAGAAAATTTTATGAAAATAGTTTTTGTTATTATTCAGCATTTACCAAGTGAAATTTATCCTGGATTTCAACTTAGGCTGGATGTGCTTGAAAGTGAAATCATTTTGGAAGAATCTGTATCGACCAATAGTGAAGACTTAGAACCCAGTAAGTTTATTTTATTCTCGCCAAATATTAAAAGCTTTCATAAAATTTAATTTTGATGATTCTCATTATATAATTTCAATTTTATGAAGTTTATTCTTCAATGATATTATCTTCAAAATGTTTTGATAAAAAATATTTAAAAATATCTTATCTTAATATAATTTCCAATGTAATTAAATTGAATAATGTATAGCATAAAATTTTTTAATGTTTCATTTACAAGTATTAGGGACAGCCATTGTAATAAAAAAAATTTACCTGTATTTAGTTTTTTTTTTTCCTGAAATTTAAGAATTTGTTAGTAAACATTAGGCAAACAAAACAATAGAAAAATAACTTTTTACTTCTTATTTTATATGGAACCTTACTCAATCAAAAAAATAGTTCATGTCATTTGCAACATAGAAAATTGTATGTATATATCAAACATCGAAAAGAATTAATACTAAAATTTTTCGTAGTTGATCACAATCTGCAGTAATATTTAGAAGAATAATGTTATGGTGGCTGTTCTACTTAAATTTAATAATAATAGGATTAGTGCATCATTATATCAGATTTGCATGGGAAACCATCATGTACCAGACATAACTTCTGTCTTTTATGGGATCATCATCCCATTTCTGTGCCTGTGCTAACTGACAGTGTCGATAATAACGAATTATCTTAGAAATTATTTTTGCAGTGGACTGTTGATGTTACTTTAACAAAACAATTTTGTGTGTGTCATTTGAATAAGTTTTTGTTCCTATTCAACATTTTTCAGTTGAAAACGCGAAATGTTTATTTACATATACACTACAATCAATGAATTCACAATGGTGTCATGTTAAGTAAACAACCAACTTCATCTAATTGCTACAATTTCAGACTCTTCATTCTACAAAAGATATTTATTAGATAAATGACTTTAATCTTTACTTTGGTATATGCCGTGGACCACAGACATTCAGGATTATTGAATTTTGGAATGATCGATCATCAATGTCATTTTTAAAAGCTAAAGTATTCCAGATCAAACTTGAAACAATTAAAACATGTATATATTTAATGAATACTGAATCCTGTACATGATATAATATTTGGCGAATTTTACTATCTTGCTATCAAAGTCAATAAACATCCAAATCCATATGAAAAAAATGTGAAAGCAAAGGCTCGATTGTTGCAATAATAGAATGTGTCGAACTCTCAAATGCAGGTATATTATGTAGCATTTGTTTTATTAAATAATTATGTTATTGTGACTAATTTTTGTTTGCTTTTGCAGTATCTCATTTTGTCTCCAACTTTGTCTATGGTAGACGAATGCAGCTTCACTTCCATACCACCTTATATATTTGCAAATGCAGCTTTTAGGTTGTATCCTTCTCTAAATAAGTGGTGTAATTTCTTCTAGAATGTCATTTTGTAAATAAAAAATATTTTATCAATATTATTTAAGTACAAGTTTAAATTATAAAAATGATTGTTTGAATGGTAAAAATTGTGTTCTTTAAAAAAAAAAAAAAAAAAAAATTATAAATTCCTGCTTAGATCCTTTAAAACATATATATATATAGTTGCACATTTTAATTTGTTTGAAAATAAGATACTTATTGGTCTTCGCAAAAAATAGCAAAAAGCTAATCAAGCTATAAGTTTTATTTTCCATTTTAATTGAAAAAATGTTTTCTTTTTGAATGAAAAACTTTGGGAATTTTTAAATTTAATTATCATATATATATATATATATATATATATTTAGCTAAGCAAAGGAAAGTATATTTTATTTAACTTATTGACAAAAAAAAAAAAAAAAAAAAAACTTATTGTTAAAAATAATTGCACTTTTTTTAAAAAAAGTTAAAAATCTACTAAATTTACCTACTTATTAATTTCTCTCCTGGCACACATGTGATATATCTATTGCTATATTTTTATATTGAATAATGCTGTTTGTAAAACTGAAAATTTCATGAAAACCTTACATATTCTTCAAGTACACAAAAAAAATCAACTAAGAAAGTGTATTTATTTTTTTCTAGTTTTAGCCATTATTACACCATTAAAATATTCTTGTTATCTGAACTAAATTTTTTTCTTTTTCCTTGACTTATTACAAGATTAATAACTGAACCTAATATGTTTAATGAAAAGTCTTCAAAATTTCTAGATTATCTTGAAAACAAAAAAGGGGGTGAATATTTATTTTTATCAAATATTTTTTTACTGATTTTTATTTCATTGAAAATTTTATTTTTGATATTGTTTAGTTAAAAAGAGCAAATGTAATTTTTGTTTTCATATTTTTCCAAGATTGTAATATTTTCATTCAGAATGCAAATGATTTGAATGCATACCTATGTGCGAACATATTGGACTGAAATTTGAAGTAATAAAAACAGTTGATGGTATTATATGCTGGTTTTTATTTTGAAACACACTGTCTGATTTCAATAGTTTTGATTTAAACATAACTCGTTGCCATCTCTGTTTTCAAAAGTTTTCTTAAAGGAAAATATATTGTCTTAATTTAAAAAGTAGAAATTTTAACAGTGTTTTGTTCATAATATAAGACATAAGTAAATTTTGAATACCTATACTACAAAAAAAGAAAAATCTCATATAAGCTGCAATTCATAAAGATTATTTTTATTAAATTTTGACATAATCCTTGTTTTTAAATCATATTAGAACATTTAAAGTTTCACTTTGAGTCTCCTATTTTTATTAATAATTATAAAAGGTTATGTTAAAATACATTTTTAATAAATTTTCTTATGAATTTCTATAATTATATTTTAAGGCAGCAGTCATTGCTCAAATGGGATATTCTATTTTAATGAAAAAACCAAAAAGTGATGAATTTTTAAATACTAACAAGTGGCAAAAAGCGATTTCATCTGGGAATATTCGACGTGAGTTTTTTTTTTTTTTTTTAATTAGAATATTTTGTTATCTGTATATAATATTCTGCATGTGTATATAGTTAAAAAAAACAAATAGATTTAGATGCTAGTTAACATAATAAGTTTTATAAATATAAAAATTTTGAATAAAATCATTAGCCATATTTTTTTAAAAAATATTTTCTCTTGTTATTCTAACTTGTGCTATATGGAATTAATATGCAGAATAAATATTAAATATTGCTAAAGTATTCATTACATTAAATTTGAAATTATTAAAAAAAAGCAATATGTTGTTTCAACAGCCAACAAAATGGGTAAACCTTGGCATAAACTACCACTTTCACAAATAATATAAAATTGCCTAGATTTCAATTTTTTTAAATTATTATTTATTAGGTTTAAACAGAAAATGTACATTCTTTAAAGTTAAATATAATGAAAAAATATTAAAATGGTAATTATATACAACTGCTTTCCTTTTATTTTTCAGTTCCTGAAATTTGTTTGCCTATAGTGGACAAATGCATCACTTTTGCTATAACTCATTCATCAAAGACAGGTAATATCATTGCATATCCTTTAAGAGATACAGCAAGTTTAAATGCTGAACTTGTTTTTCTGCTTACGGATAATCTGAATTCAAAGCAAGACCTAAATTCAAGTGATAGCTGTGATAGTGATAGTGATCAAGCTTTGAACTGTGCTGATCTTAAATTTCCTCATCTCTCTGAAACTGTATTTTACTTTCTTATGAACAAGATAAACTTTTTGAAAATGAATAAAAAGGAAAATTGTATGTATATTTGTATTCAGAATGCTTATATTGTCATATTCCTTTCATTTATTCTGTTATTTAATTTAATTTTTGATCTTAATTAGTTAATAGTGAAGATCTCCATTCGTGTCTACTGTCAATTCAGGAACATGCTTCAGAACAACTAGCAAGTTGTTCTTTATTTGAAAATGTGAACTTGTATGACATTTTGCATGGTATGAAGTTATTTTTTTCTTCCATCTTACAAATTTGTCTTTTGATAAATATTTGGATTCTTCATTTATTCAATATGCATTACTTTAATTTAAAGAAACAATTTTTTGATTTCATTTTCAATATTTCTTTAATGGTACAAGTTGATTTACTATATGTGAAACATAAATATTTTTGCCATTTGTCATGTTTGAGAATTATTGAAATTAAGTAAAATCATTGTTTCTTTGAAATTCATGTTTGATATTTTTAAATACAGTAAATATACAGGTAAATAAATTGCATTGGCTACACAAATTGAGATAAAAATGTGCTTTTTTATCAAATTAAAATAAAAACATAAATTTGAGATGAACCATTTTGTATACAGTTAATTATTCATTTTAAATATTTTGAAGATGTGCATAATATACAAATTAATGATTAAATTTTTCATTAAGATACATTTTCAGATGAAAAAAATTAAGTGTTTTTACTAAAAAAAATAATAAAGTGAATGAATTTTAACAATATATTGTGCATTGTGCTGTGATGCATTCTGGACATCACCTCTGTATAGCAGCAATTAATTAATATATTGTGCAACACTTGTTCAAACTCATTTAAAGATCTTGGAGGAAGCAAGACTATTTTTTAATAGTTGCAAAAATGCTCCATAGTTTTAAAAATCAAGATTTCGGATGGGACACACATGGTCACAATAGTTATTTTGGCTCCTCATTTTCTGAAAGCAATGATTACAACAATGCCACCACCAGATTTGAAGCTCAATCCTGACATAATAGCCTTTAATAAGCTAAGACATTTAAAAAAAAAAAAAAAATTTTTTTTTTTTTTTTTTTATCCAAAAAGAAAGTTATCTTCAGAAGACATAGTAATTTGTTCCTGACTTGAGACAAGTTTTGAAACAACTAAATGTTTTTTTATTGGAATTGATCCTGGACATATAGGGAGAAACATTAAATTAACCATCAGCATCGGCTTGTGATAATTCTGTTTCAACCCATCTTAACAAATCAGGTGGATGATTTTTCTTGATTTCACTTGCAATATCTTTGTACTGAAAATGGAAGATCAAGAAATATTTATTAAAAAAATAAAAATTTCAATGGTGGATATTCACAGGTTCCTCTGACTTCTGTATGAGCTCAATATAAAAAAAAATAATGTTTTACATAATTATTTGATTTTATCAATGCTATGCTTGATTCATCAAATAAACTAAGTTTGCAGTCTTGAATTTTTTTACAGATGAATGTCGGAGAAATTTTAAAATTATACAGTGTACAACACTATTACAAAAGGGAAAAACAATTGTATTCTTAATCTTTAGAGACTCCTTATGTAAATTAAAAATGGGGGAAAAAAAAAAAAACATGCTAACTTTGTCCAGAAATATATATGTATCCTTAGAGTATTAAAATAGAATTCCATCTTAAAATTGAAATTTATTTGTCTATGAATATATTTTGGTAAAATGTCTAGATAACTATAATGACAAAAAAATTATGTTTTCTGCCTTAAATAATTGTATAATTAATAAAAATTGTATAAGGTAAGAAATTTGATTTTGTTACTTATTTCATATCTTATTTTAAATTTCCTAGATGAAATAGATCCAGCTGATTGGCCTGAAAGAGTACACCTTCTACAAAAACAGATGCTAATTGATGATGACAAAACAAATGTTCTTCCTAAATTTTTGCATACGCCTAGTCCTCAAGTTCAAAATAATGGTATTTTTTAAAAATTTCAATATTCTAAAGTTTCCCAATACTTTTTAATTTTTTTATCATTAAGGTTGATTTTGTATTCTTACATAAAAAAAGGACTTCTGTTTACTTATTTCTATTTCTGGTTTTTTGCTTCTAATATGGGTGTTTGTAGTGGTTCAGAATCCACTTTAAACCATAGTCCCGGTCCCTAGGACCGGGACCTATGGTTGTATCATAGAAATTATAAAAATTGTATTGTACCTATCGTAGAGCATTGTGGGGGCATTGTTACTCCGCATCCATGGCTTATTTTTCAAGTTACACGTGCCCCCTGGGTAGTGCAAAGTGAGCATCGTCGGTGCAGCCCTTATGGCACACAAAAGATTGCGGTCTATTTGCCAGCTGCACTAGGAAAAAGAAAAATAAAGCTTCTAATATGTATATTCAATTTTTACTGTTTTAAATACATAGTATGCTGACTTTATGGGTAATAACCTATAAAGTTAGCATGTTATAAAATTTGAAATTTATTCAAATTTTTAAAATTATTTTATTTTTTAAATAATGAATTTTATTTCAAAAATTTATTTTTAAAATTATTATTAAAATAAAATTTTAGCATGCTATAAAAATATTTAAAATTGAATAATGAATTGAAAGAAGGAAACTTAAAGTGAATAAAAAGCCTTTTGAATTCGTAGCAAATTATAGCAGATTTCTTTATTTTTGAAAGTAGCAAATTATTAAATTACTTAATGAATTGTATAAAATAATTAACTGGACAGTATTTTTATTAATTTTCTTTCAGTGCATATTTTTACTGAACCGAAGCATTCTGCATAATAAATGATTTTATCAATATAAAGGGATAAGATTTATTAATTAAAAAAATTTAATTATTTGGATAGTTACAACACATTTTCATATCAAAATTTTCGGTTTGTATCTAAATTGAAACATTCTATTTTATTATTGTATAGTTTGCTTTACAAGTGAAGATGCTGATAAATATTTCCACTCTTCTGGAGAAGCTAAAACTTCAGCAAATGCAGAACTAATATCTCGGGTAATTTATTTTAATTGATGTTATACTTATTGAAAGTATTCTTATAAAATTAAAAAAATAATTAATTAAAATAATATTTTCTAAAGATTTTAAAATATAGTGAATTATATTAATTATATCTGCTAACTTACTTGGTTCACATAAAACATATTAATTCAGCATCAGTTATTAAGAAAATACATTAATAAATCTTCAGTTTAAAATATCCACCATGATAAATAAGCAACTATATTGAAGCAATATAATCAATTTCTAAAAATTTTTTTTTTTTTTTTCTTGAAAAATCAATTAAAATAAGAGATAACACAGAAAATTTTTATCGTTAAAATAAGAGATATCACAGAAAGTAAAATTCATAAATTTAGAGCGATATATAAATAAAATATAAATTTCATTAAGCTTAACATTTTTGATATTTTGCAGAAATTAAACAGCTTTTGATCTATATGATTATTTTATTAAATTCAATATTGTTCATATTATTTTTCAACTAGATTTTTAACATATTTATAATAAAGAAATATATTTTTAACTTTCCTTCAAGATGATTTTAGCAGGAACATTTTTCCTCAATTAAAATCAGTATTAGGTTGTGTTTTTATGTGCATCTAGACAATGTCAGTTTGTTTTATTTAAAAATTAATTATAAAAAAAAATTTTCAATTTTAAAAATTGTACATATGTAAAGTATGGATGTACAGTCTTTCCATTGATATGTGGGAACGATAAACATCAGGTTTCAACACCAAAAATGAACAAAAATTCAAGTACTATTGAGGAAATTTTTCATCTATTTTTTTCTTTTGTTATTATCTAATTTAAAATTAACTAACATTTTTTTTAATTACAATTTCTCAGTTTGATTTGATTGATTGACAATTTTCCACACAATTGGTGGCCCAATTATGTGTATGTGTGGATGGAGAGAAGAGAAGATGCATGAATTACAAAACTATATGCATAATTACATTATAGATTATTTGTTGATCTTTCAAAGCAATTGATATTTTAGAAGAAAAAAAAATATGCCTAGTATATGATGTAAATTTTTGTTAGCCAGGTTTTCCGGAATAGATTTAAAATATAATCACTCTTAAAACTTTGTAGATACACGATGCATAAATATATTTTGATTGATATTTTTTTATAAGAAGTTAACAAAATATAATTTAAATGTAATTTTTTTGATAAAATGTCTTTTAGTTGAACAAAACATTAAAGCCTGCTAATGTGGATTACGATAATGTATTGCAATCCAAATGGCCAGAAGCAATTGATTTAATTTATCCTGATTTGTAGTAAGTTTTTAACATATATATAGTCTTATCTTCTATTTTTGCTATACAGCTATAAGAGAAATATATTTGAATACGGCTTGTTACTTAAATTTTTTCTTTCATATATATATGTTATACAGATTCAATTCAATACTTATTTATAAAGATGCACTTCTTTATCGCTGGTTGAGTTATAATAATATTCAATTTAAAAACTTTTCAAAATATATGCATGAGTTTTCCCCACTTAATAAAATAATTGTCTTATTAGCATTCAAAGTAAAAGTACTTAATTTATGTTTTAGAGTGACTAAAAGCTGAATTCTTCAAATGGCAAGCATTGTTTTCGAACATGGAATTGCCACTAATAAATACATATAATAAATTAATGATAATTTATAATAGTGATTTTTAAAATTTATCATTTTGATTATTTGCTTGCATTCGCTCATTAATATTTTTAATTTTCTTAATATCATTCATCGTTCACACTAATTTAAAACATTTTTCTCGAACATTAGCAATTATTCTCAAAATTTAATACTTAATTATATGATATATTGTTTGTTAATTAAAAAAAAAAAAAATTTTTAATCATTATTTGCTCAAGAAAGCATTCTTTTTCTATATCTGCTAATATTGTCTAACAGCTTATTAAATCAATGTTGTATTTTTTTTTTTTTTTTTTTTTTCATAACAGTTCTGCCAAGTTATTATAAAAACTTATATAACTTTTAATAAATTTTGTTGCTCATTTTAACAAAGCATTCTAATCAATACTTATAAATGTATAATTTAAGTTCTGCTTAGAATGAAAAATTTTCACTTTTTTTTTTTTACAAAGGCTCACAACAACCTGCTCTTAGATGTTCTATCATTTAATTAAACTGTCCATCAAGTGGATTTTGAATAAAAATGATATGAATAAATAAATTTTTAAAAATTACATGACAGTGTCAAAACAGAGCAATGTTGTAAATATTCTTTGTGATGAGGATGTCTATTCAATCGTGACTGTCTGAGAGAGCACCTTTATTTTTGTTTTTTATATTCAGTCAAATTATCTGTCAAAGTCGCCTTTCATTGTTGTATAGTAGTGACTCCAAAACAGTTTTGTATTGACTGGTTCGATACTTCTGAAATCTTTTTTATTTGTATTGTAATTATCATTATATAAATTATATAATCTGTATTTAATTGTTTCTGGATGTTTTTTTTTTTTTTTTTTTTTTTTCCTTCTTATATTAGGAAAAATGTATAAGCATCCTTTTCTTTTTTTTTTTTTAATATAAGTTCTGATTGAATAAAAATGCTTGTTTTCCGTGGTATCTACTTTTTAATATTCTGGCATTGTTTTTTTCCCCCTTAAAACTTTTAGTTATAATGTTGACAAACAAGTAGAAGAAAAAGAATCTGTTGGCAATGATATGGTACGTTTGTATGTTCAACATGAAACCGCCACAACTTGCAACAAACAGCAAGTATATCCTAATGCTCCCATTTTTGTTAGAACTGGCACCGCTGCTGTTAAAACTGTTCGCAAAATGAAATGGCGAAGTCCGTCTAAACAAATATTACTTCCCAAGAAATCTCTCAACTTAGTGTACAAAACCTATGTTGACAGTAAACGAGCATCTGTATCAAATTCCAAAAGTAGTGCTTCTGTTGATCCTGATGCTAAATCAGCTAAAATTGAAAAACCTTTCAAGAAACAACTCAAAAAGCCTGCATTACCTGTAAGATGCAGTCCTAGGAAAAAGCAGCCTGTAGTCTATTCCGAAGTTGCATCAAGGTGAGTTGTCTTTGCGATTATTATTATGTAATTTTGAATAGTGAGTGCTTGTGATCGATATTAATCTGCAAATATTATGCAAGGTGATCAAAAAGTTTCAAGCTGTATTAAATTATTTATTTAAAATACTAAAAATAGACAAACACGATTTATTTTAAAAAAAAAGATTACAATTTCTTTTTAAATTTATCTGCAGTGGTTTTAATCTCAAAGGAGATATGTGGTCTATATTTCAGTTTTTATATGACTATGTTAGCAACAATTTTACAATCCACTTTTAAATCTGCCATTTTCAATGTAGGTAAAAGTTGGGACTCGACTCTTCTATAAAACTAATTTTTATTTTTTCAAAATTCTTGGAAGTAATGGTAAAATTAAATATTAGAGCCAATTCATTTGTGTCCTTCAATAATATAACTTAAGCAAAGATAGTTATGCTTCACCAGCAAACCAAGAAAGTGTTAAGAGATTTTTCTCAGCAATTTTTTTGCTTAAAATATTTTTGTAAGCAAATTTAGAGTACAAGAATGTTTTTTAAATAAATGCAAATATTACATGTTTTAAAAAAATACTTATAATTTTAATATATAAATATACTTTTAATGTATAAATAAAATTAAAAAAATACATCAGAAATACAAAAAAATTTTATAGACAATAAAAATTATAGTTCAGTAAAAGTTTTTGAATTCTAAATCCATGGTATATAAAATTAATGAAATGAGTCGCGGGTCTGTATAAAAATTCGAATCAGGAGTAGGAAATTTTTTACCCTATTTCTCATCGTTGTTTTTTGTGGTAAGGACTGTATTTGAAGAACATTTTATTTTTTGTGAATACTAGCATTGGGGCAATAATTAGCATTTGATAATTTATTATTACAGTTGATTTCAGACCATGTATGTAACACTTTTTATGTTTTATAAACTTCATGAATTTTTACTATGTCAAAAAAAATATGAATTTTAATAAAATAACTATATTTATATAATTTAATGTCCCAATTATTTGTGCCTTTGTCATGTTTTTATCAATAAGAAAATGTATTAAATCATATATATAAGATTTTAAAAACGTGTAAGTGCCTATAATTTATATTTATTTTTAACTAATGGTTCTTTTGAACATTTCAGAAATTCCCAAACTACTCAACAAAAGCAAAGTAATTCATCAGATGCTGCTGAAATTTTTAAAAGGTACTTACACAATTTAGGTTTAAATTTTTAAAAATAATTAATTAATTTTAGTAAAATTATTGTTTAAATTTTTACTTTTTTTATTCTAATGTTTTAATGTATAACTTTTTTTTTTTATATTGAACAAATACCTCGAAAAATAATTAAATGTATACTTCACATTATTCAATGAATATTTGACTAATCATTATTTAAAATGTAAAATTTTTAATTTATCAGTGAAAATTTCTTTTTGTTGCTACTTTATTATACAAAATATATATAGACATATATTTTATGTAATAATTTTTTTTATTTCATAGAAATTACGTGTTGCTGTAGCAACTGCTCTGGAAAAAAATAGCATCCATATAAATGATGCAGTTTTTCGGCCTTGTTTCAAAAAGCTTTTTACAATTTGTCAAGCTTTTGTGCAAGTAATTATACTTATTGTATTATTTGTTTCTAAAAATTACTAAATTTTAAAAATCAAAGTAAACAATCTGATCAACTTAGCTTTTAAATTAATATAATATGCAGCAAATTGCATTAATAACTGCATTTTGTTTTTATTCAATTGCAGAATTTTGCAAATTTTTTGTAAGACATGAAGTACACTGTTCTATACTACAATATTAACCCTTTGCACTTGAGAGCTCCGGAGCGAAGCCATTCAAAATTTGTCTTCAAGCTCGAGGGCTCCGCTACGCAGACAATGCAAATAACACTATAAATAATGCGTTTCTTTTAATGCCTATATCAAACTTACATGTGAATATTATCTTTTCACTAAAATCGCTTCGGTTGCTGGTAATACGAATGAAAAAAAAAAATTCGAGTGCAAAGGGTTAATTTAAAAAATGCCCTCCTAAAACCCTGATTTTAAAACCTTTTATCTTTATGCATTGATAAAAATAAGAAACTGTTGCTCTTTCTAATCTCTTTTCCATAAATATAAACAATTGTAACTTTGATGTTTTATTCAATTTATTTTATATTGGGAATAATATAAACTGCAAATTATAAATATTCATAATGTCAGGTTGTAGAAAACAATATGAAACATTAGAAATGAAACTTTAAGTAATGAATAAATATTGATTTTCTCATGCTTAAAAAATATTTAAAATGTTGAGGGCAATCTTTGTAATAGCTGATATGATTTTTAGAAAATTTAAAAATTCGTGATTTTATCTAGGATTCTTTATCTGAAATATTTTTAATTGGCCCTTGATTTGTGAACAAACAAACAAACAAAATTTAAACAAATATATTTTTCTTAAAAAACTGAAATTAATATCTTTAGAAATTAAACTGGGAATTGAGAGTAATTTTTAACTAATCATGAAATCACTCTTTCAAGTTATTTTTATTTAGTTTTATATAATTATTTTAAAATTTAAGATGCATGCCACAATTTTCTTTTGTAATAGTAACTTTTTATAAGAAACATGTTGCCCTCATGCTGTATAGTTTGGAAACACTCTTATGTGAAATGTGTTGTAGGTTAAATATTTTCTAAATTGTTATTATTGTTGGTATTTGTTTTTCGATTTTTATGTATGAAAACTAATATCCTAATTTCACTGTCTGGTTTCATTTTTCATGTAGGACATCCCTCGCAAAAAGGGAGCACCAGCGAACATATGCAAAAAATTGCTGATGCACATGTGAAGCAGGTAAGTGCCTATTGAATGCAAGTGGTTGAAATTATTTCTGATTAATTAATGTTTCATAAAAAATAAATTTTGTTTTATTCGGATTAAACTGCATCCATTTTCTTTTGTCATAAAAGTAGAATTATGAATCTTCTAATCATATTTAAAATATACTATTGCTTTGATATTATTATTATTAACCACCTCTGACTTTTTGGCATTGTTATTTAAAAGGGTTTTGAGAGAATTCTCAGGGGTTTTGTGCATGTTTGTCTTAAGCTAATAACTGTATCATGCTCTTCAAATTCATTCTAGTAGTTTTGATTGCTGAGTACTTTGTTTAATGTCTTGCCAAGTTGGCAAATTTTATAGCTGTTTGCTTTGTATAATGTTCTTTGGTATATGTGTACAGAACAGAAGCACTTTACAAAATAAGTTAAATAATTTTAAAAAATACTAAGTGAGAATAAACATTTATTTACTTGCTCAAATAAAATTTTGAGAGTAAATTTTTAAAATGACTATTCTTAATGTGTACCATAATTTTTTCCAATAATGTAAGTGTAAGCAACATAAATTATAAAATAATTCTCATATATTCCCTCATGGCCTGATGGCCAATTGGCTACTGCTCTGGCCTTTGGTAGCACAGGTTTCAGGTTCGAATCCCTGGCGGTGGTATGGATGTTTGTGAGTGGTTCGGAATCCACGTTAAACTGTAAGCCCCAGTATAATTAGCCTAAAGTGTGCATAAAATTATCATAGAGCTACAAACCAAACCACATATTCCCTTTTTTTTTTTTTTTTTTAATGTGCCATGTATGAATAAAATTCCTTTTATGCAATTGTAGCGTAGGATTTTTCTATTATTAAGAGCAATTTTAATGCCATAATATCATGAATTAGAATATTAAAGATTGAAACATGATTAATGAGTAAAAAGCTTGACGAAAAAGTATTTGTGTGATGTATTTACTGATGTATATATACTGAAATCATCATCTGAGAATGTAAAATTCTGTTTTAATGATATACATGGGGGAACGGAATTGTGAAAATTTACCCACTTGCTCATGTTTGTGTTTGGCAAAATCATGCCTTGACTTTTTTTCTTAAAACTAGGGCTATGTTTCATCATCCTGCAGCTGTGCTAAATTTCTCATTTTATTTGGGAAAAAAAAAAATTATTTTTGTTGGGAGGGATCCTTGAGAAATTATTTTTTATGATAACATTGCAAGGAGAAAAAAAAGTTTTTACGGATATCTAGAAAAATTCTTCACCAGAATGTTTTTTTTTTTTTTTTTTTTATTAGTGACTTATGAGCATCATTATTTTGTTTAAATTTTTCTGCATAATTTCTGAATTACTAGTCCTGTTTTGTATGAATAAAACTAATTTTTAAATAAAAATTGTTATGTGAATTTTCTTTGAAATCTATTTATGTGAATTTCCATTGATTAAATAATATCTTTTTGTTTGTGCTGTGTTTTTATAGATTCTTATTTGATTTAGATTATGTTGTTTTCAGTATCTCTTATTTAAGATTAATTTATTGTTCCAAAAAATGTGTATGTAACACCGATATTTATTGATAATATTGTCATCTATATTTTCTTTCAGGTTATTCAATTTGAAAAGCAGAAATAAATTGAAAGCACAATTTTAAAGAAATAAAATGTACAAATGTATATATTTGAATTTTTTTCATAAATAAAGGTGACTGAACGTTTAAAAGAAGAGTTATTCGAATTAATTTTATTATTTCATCAATGGAACTCAATGCATAATCTAAAAATCTTCTGTTTTAATTTTTTAAAACAAAGTATTTTTTTATTATTATATGCATACTGCATTAAAGTTTATCTTTGATAAACTTGTTCATTGCACATCGATACAATGTACAAATTAGTAGGATTGATATATCATTTATTGTATTAACATCTCAATTTACTTTTCCTCAAGTATCATCTCCTTAGAGAAGAATTTAGGTTCTAATTAACAGTTTGCCTTTATTGATTCAACATCAACTACCATGGATTTGAGTGTAATTACATAAAATTCCGTTCTCTTCAAGCAATTTCTACCAAAAAAGATTTCATTATTGTCCAAAATCCCTCTTATAGAGTAGTTTCCATTTTCTAAAGTGAAATATCAAATCAAATTTTTTAATAGCAATGAAACAGCAGAAAAATCTCATTCAAAAACCATTATTCTGTATATTCTAATTCTTCGGGGTTTCTAAAATCTTAAGTAGCAAGTCAGAAAATCTGACTGAACAAGAAATCAAGTTTCCAACTAGCTTGTTACATCAGATTTTAACATACGGCAAAAATCCACCTTTTCTCTCAACAGTGCTCAATAGGAGATAATATTCAGCAATGGGTAAGAAATTAGATATGTCATAGTATTTTAATTACAAAAATCCTGAATGAAAGAAAAAAAAAGGTTTGGGGAGACATTTCATTAAGGTCAAATCGACCACTTAAGAAAATCAGTCAAAAGTCACAGTAATATTCTCCAAAATATAGTAATAAAATCGTTTTCCCCCAAAAATTCTTGTTAAACTTTTGTAGATAATTTTTATTGGATGTAATTGAATAGCTGTATGACGAGTTCCAAAAAATTGTACGATTTCATGAACTGGCCAATTGGCAGGTATGATAATGCTTTTGCTCTGACATAAAAATAATTCTGCAAGAAATTCCTCCATTAACGTTGCTGTACATTAATTTAATATGAAATGCCAAATAATAACTTTGTTATTCATAAAATTTGACTCGTTCAATGTGAGTTTGCTAAGAATTTCTAGTTTTAGATGTTAAAAGATTCACAAATTTTACTAAAAAAGCGAAACCTTTTCATGAAAAAAAAATTCAATGATAGTGATATGAATGGAAAACAGGAATATCGAATTTTTTTAGTCTCCTTGAGCTGTATTTAAAGGTCGAGCGGGGACTACTTTCGCGGGAAATACATAAAATATTACTGATCTAACGATATTTTTATATCTTGGATTTCTTTTCGGGCAGAGTGTAATGTCTATTATTTACAAAGAAATGAAAATTAATGATACAAATTTGATTCACAAGTGCAGTTCACTCAAGGTCGGAGATTTTCAGTTCTCTAGTCTATGACGAATCTAATGCACCCGGTCTGTGGCAGATCTTAATTATCACACCTATTCAGTCACTTCAGAGAAAAAAAGAAAACCAACATTTCTGGTCAACTCGTCGCAGAACTCTCCCACCAAAAACCACCTTTTAAGAATGTCCATCAAGGGGGGAGAGTCAGCTTCCCTCACTTCTCATTGGAATAGACACTTTCTCGGTCCATGGTCTATCACCCATCACGATGCAACAACTCATGGCATAGACCATATTTCATTTGTAATTGTGAAAGTCGAACAAGAAGAAGAAATATCATTATCAAGAAGTATTATCCATGACACTTTGGTCCATGAGTGACAGGATGTTCTCATTAGAACAAAACATTGCATGTAGTATAAATATCCACCATACTACTTATCTGCTGTACGATTTGAATGATAGGTTGTTATTATGCACTTGTTAAAAAACATGCATTCCTTTCCACTGGGAAGTGCTATATCTCTTATCGTGGAAAAATGCTACAATAAGTTATATTTTTAAGTCGTTTTAACAAGGAAAGAAGTGCTATCAATAAGATCAGAAATATCTTGGAGAATAAAGAAATGAAGTTTCATATAAAATAAAAACTTACTTTATTTCATCATGTTATAATATATTAAAGTTTGAAAAAATAAATATATTTAATGCATAAAAATTTCAAGGATTTAAGGAAATTTGCGATATCATATTATATGTCATTCATAGTACTGGGCTTTAGCTTGGACAAACGCACATACAACAGCTGGTCTGCATGTGTAATGAAGAAAGAAGCTGGTATGTAAAGGCTCGTTCTCACCGAGGCGAGAGACGTGAAGATTCAAGAGGCAAGCGACAGAATTTTTTCGACCCCTTCACAGCGAAACGTCAGAAATAGCATTACGCCTAGTGAAAAACCGCTCCGAGTTGAAAGTTGGGCAACTGCAAGCGGCGGACTGCAAACCGGTTTCAGGCGACCGCGGTGAGGCTAGTGATTGGTCAAAATTTTTCGCTTGCATCTTCTCGCCTTGGTGAGCACGAGCCTTAAATGCATAAAATCGATATTTCTAATCCCCGGGGTGCCATGAATGTTTGTAGTGGTTTGGAATCCACTTTAAATCGTAGGTCCCAGTCTAATAGGATCGTAGAGCGTTGTGAAGGTAGTGTGACTCGCTTCTGTAGCTTATCTTCAAGCTACACGTGCCGCCTGGGTAGTGCTGAAGGAGTCACAGTATGCCATAAGCAAAGCACACTACAAAAACACACAAAGCACACAGTATGCCTGTGACTCCTTCAGCATTTATTTTTATGGCATCACAGTATGCCATAAAAGGTGAACTGTCTCTGTATTTGCCAGCTGCATTAGAACAACAACGATATTTATTTAGTCAATAAATTCTAGTAGTTATTATATTGAAATGTAGAAAAACCGAAACGATTAGTTACATAAACCTGTAGATTTTTTGTTACGAAAACTTTGGTAAAAAAAAGATTTTCTAATTGAAACTATGTTTAGGGATTACATAATGAAATGCAATATTTCGTGTGAACAGAAATCTATATAAAGTCCGTAGATAGTCCTAAAAATCAACATACGCCTTTTAAAGGTACAAGATATAAGAAATTATAAATATTTCTTAAAAAAAATTTATGCCATTATTACATTTTATAAATTAAGCAACATTGTATAAAAGTAAGCGATTAACTCTACGGAATATGCAAAAATTATAAAATTGACGACACAAAAAATCTATGCAGAAAGTGCTTTTGTAGAATGTCAAAAAAAAAAAAAAAAAAAAAAAAAAAGCACCAAGTGCTTATGTCACTATCAGGAATGAAAAATATTATTGAAAAGAGAATCTTGTTACTGCTCCAGCTAAAACAGTCCCAAGTTAGGAAATTGGTGTTGACGATCAGGATTTGATAATTAAATTAAGGAGAAATAAAAAACAATCTTATGCTATAATTGCAAAAATTTACTGGGAAAAATTGGTCTACTATCCAAACCTTTATAAGGCAGAGAACAACTGGACATATTTTTCAATTCTTTCTATTAGCTCGCACTCTTCCTACATATATCTTGTTCAAATTTTCAATCGTTCATAAAACACTTTTTATTCATCCACTCAAGTTCAAATGCATTTTTTTTTTTTTTTTTAGCTTGCAGTGGATGACACTGGATGTTAATACAGTTTTTTCAAATATTAATTCAGTAATTAAATTTAATTAATTAATTTTAGTTTTTTTTTTTTAGATTTAAGTTGCATATATCTACCCATAGATGGCGCCAGATAAACTTTAAAAAATGAATTAAAATTATTTATAAAGGACTTTCAGCAATATATAGAGAAAAAAAAGTGTTTAAATTGACTTTAAATTTTTTTTTTTTTTTTTATTACTTGTTTTAACAAACCTCGTGATGGATGGCCAAAGATTTTGAATGTTCGAGATGCTTTAGCAGTGACGAGAAAGAATAAAATAGAGAGCGTCTTTTCTATTCTAAAGGAACAGAATGTTGTGGCAAACATCTGTCCTTTATATACTGGAGTTGGTGCTGCATAGCCATTTGGCTTTTATTTTATTTTATTTAGTTGTACACATGTTAAGAAGCTGTTCATTATCATGTGTGAACATAATCTTGTCCTTGTTAGGGGTCCGTGACGTTATCCGAAAATGAGGGCCAAGCAAATAAAACTCCATTTCAAATTTTGGCAGAAAATGGTACTTTGGGTCCCTTAATTCATGAAATGCTTTATGAATGTTAGTCTTAAGGAATTTTCTGGAGAATTTGGCTTTTGTTTGAAGTGTTTTGTAGTATGGTTTTGAAGCACATTTGTGTATCCAATAGCTTATAAGTACTTGTAGTGCGTTGATCAATTCCTTCTTGAAGTTTCACATTTATCACTTTTGGCATTTTCCCGTGCTTATAAAGCTTCTTGTTGTATTTGGAATGCTTCATTCTTCATTTATGCCTAGAATTTTCAAACTTTGATATATTCTTTTGACTATTGAAAGGGATAGTGGTTCTTGTAAAATTTGGAATACATCATTCTTCATTTACTAGTATGCCTAGAATTTTCAAATTTTGATATATTCTTTTTAACTATTAAATGTTATAGTATTTTTTGTAGAATTGGAAATACTTTATTCTTCATTTATACCTAGAATTTTCAAACTTTGATGTATTTTTGGGGTATTGTATGTGATAACGTTTCTTGTAGAATTTGGAATACTACACTCTTCATTTACGATGACATTTATCTTACTATTTTATATTCTTTTTTTAGAAATTCTTGAACAATTCATTCTTCATAAAGTTCTTGATCTATTCAACATAGCTGTATTCATGTGGCTATTGAAGTTGGGCATTCTTGTAGTATTCCAATCAATTGCTTCATATATCTCGTGCATTATTAAACATTGGCATATTCTTGAGTTTATTCATCCGTTATCGAATGTTCACACATGATAAGTTTAAATTTGCCGAACAGATTTCAGTTGTTTTATTTGTTTTGTTTAATTATGTGCCTATTAAAGATAAATAGATATAAGAAATATTTATTTACAATTCTGATTATTTTGTATGAAATGTAATGAAACATTGCAAAAAGTTATATAAATAAATGAATTTTTTTTTTTTTTTTGATAAATATATTTTTTTCTAATATTTTACTTATAATTCTGATAATTTTATATGTAATATAAAAAAAAATTTAAACAAAAATAATTAATTAAATATTTTATATTTTACTTTCTTTTTTCCAAATATTTTTTACACAAAGTTAAAGTATCAAATTATCACTATTTATAATGAACATAACAGTGGAATTTCATGAATAATTATAAATTTTATTTTGCAATATTTCATTATCGTATTTTGAATTTCGATCATTTATTTTTATTTTTGATGAGAAAGCAAGAATATGAAAATTAAAGGAAAGTGACAAAAAGAAAAATCATAACAATTTTGACACTGTTACACACTAAGACAATGCTAGATAACAAAAAAACTTAAACTCACGATGCCCTTTAAATATGGTTAACTTATTCTCATTAACTCCTAGATTTATTTTTTTTTTTTATAACTCTTTTTATTATAAACTTTAGCCAATTGACAAATTGTAATTTTAAAATATTCAAGCAATAATGATTTTATAAAACCAGTCCCGTAGAAATTAATGGCAAAAAGTGGCCAAGCCGTGATGAATTGCATGGATAACTTTTACAGTTATCTATGTATCTTCTGTTGACCATAAATTGGCAACCCTGATACAAGTTCTATTTTATTATTACTCTACAGTTTAAAGCCAAAACTGTCCGCTACGCAATTTATGAAATATATTAAGGTGACAACTAGTAAGCATGTTAATACAGAAGCAAAAGAATCCTTTGATCTGAAAGATTTCATGTCAGAGTTCTGCAAAAAAAAAAAAAAAAAAATCATATTCAGAGTTCATCAAAGAAAAAGGTTGCCATTTGCTAATCAGTATACTTAAAAGAAATTTTTGATTTTTGGAAACTTGACCATTCTATCAAAGAGAGTAAATATAATGTTTTCGAAAGTAAAAGACGTGGCAAAATTTGACAGCGCAAAAGCGAAGAATTGAAACTTATAAATGTAGCCAGTGTCAAACAGTGAAGCATACTCATGGTTTAGGATCAATATAGGCTGCTGATGAAGAAAATTCACTTTCATTGGAGCTACAATGCATCATTTCAAATATATTGTAAAATGTTGTAAGATAATGTGCAGGCAACTGTTGACTGTTTACAGCTTGGAATCCAGTGGATCTTTTACTATGACAATGATCCAAAAGCACTGGGCAGATTGCGAAAGAACGGCTTCTTTACAAAGCACCTGCATAGTTTCATACTTTTCTCTGTCAATTGATTTGAATCCCATCGGACACGTATGAGATGGACTTAACAGAAAAAGTTAGAAAATAGAGAGTTGATTATAAAGATTCTTTAAGAAATGTATTGTTGCAAGCTTGGTCTGAAAATATACCAGATACACATAAAATCATTTTACTTCAACTGTCCTAAACAATTCTCCAAACTATGGCCTGCGAGCACCATCCATCCTGTCCACCACATTTTATTTTTTGCAAAATTTACAATATAAATAAATCATTCAAAATAATAATCAGAATTGCAGATTAATTTTCTGAACAGCCTTTTTAACTGTTTAAAAAATTGTTTTCTGCAGCGATCGTGCCATGAACGACAAGAAGCTTTCATACACATCATAGTTTTTATTTCTCTCTCAAATAAAAAGTAATACATGAGCAGTATTTAAAACGTCTGTTGACTCATCCATGACCAAAGCCACTTTAAACGGCACTCTATCAACCACTCTATGTGCCGATTTTTATCAAACAATTGAGTTAATATATTTTTTGCATTATCATCCTCTTCGAGCTACAGTATTTGCTGACAAACATGTTTTTAAATAAATTAGGTTTTTCTGAGCATAGTTCTGCTGGTGCAATCTTACAATCCTTGATTAATTCGCCGTCAATAAGGTTTCTCTACTGAATGAGCCACTCGGACATTATCACGAGTTGTTACTGTTTGTTCATCATTCACTTTCTTATTCAACAGTTACTGAGGTTTCAACCCGCATTTTCAAAGATTCATTTTATTTATGTTCGGATAGTTCCGAACTACATTATACTGATGAGATTAACTAAGTAAATATTGGTCCTTGAGACTTAGCGGAGGGGTCAGTATGGCCCTTAAGCTAAAACGTTTGGAGAGTCCTGGTCTAGAAGATTACAAGCTGTGATTGATTCACAAGACGAAGTTGCGCATTATTAAATTAACTTCAATTGCAAAAGTTTTGCTCATTTTCCATTTTCCTTGAAGTGTATGTACATTTTTATGTTGTGATTTTTATTAAATTACTTATTTTTCTTTTTACAAATTCAAGGCATTCCTTTCATTTTTGCCTTAGTACTTTGCCTTAGTAGACGCAATTTGTGTTTCATTTAAAAAATGTTGCATCTTTTAGCTTGTATAATTACATAAAATAGAATTTCATTTGAGAGTGTATGTTCACTTTTGTACCTGATTATATAGATAACATTTAAATTGTTGGTCCATTATTAATTTATTGTATTCAATGTTGTTTGCATTTTATAAAACTAGATTGGGAAAAAAAAAAAAGATCTACAAGCTTTTACAAATCTTTAATCACATACAAGCTACGCGACGGAGTTCTTGTATTAATCTACAATATCATTATCTGCTTATATAGCTGAATTGAAACTGATTCAAATGAAACGATCTGATATCAAATCATACTGACCGCATATAGTAAGTAAATTTCCATATAATTTATTTTGAATTTCGTTTAAAGTCATGTTTGTTCGAATCTTTTAGAGCAGTGATTGTGATGACAAAGAAATGTTTGAAAGAAATTCGATCGATAATAACCATTGTCAATAGTTTAATGAATTTTGAAAAAGAAGAAGGTTCTATATAAATATTCTTAATTTGTTTATTAAATCAACTTTTTAAAGAATTGCAGCGTTGATTGTTTTCCACTACGCCTCTATTCTTTTATATCGCGTGTTAGTACTCGTGACCGGCATCGAACCGAGAAACAGAAACTAACTTTAAAGACGTGAATTTTGGTGTTTACTATTAGTTTTGTTTGTTAAAATGTCAGAAGACAAGAAAATGAACTATATTCTGCGACTTTTAAATACTTATCGAGGTCGTGACAGTATAGTTCGAACGGTTAGCTATTTGTCATTATATTTGAGCAGTCATACTAAGGGAAGTAACTCACGAAAATTGCAATTTATTAGTGAAGAACTTAGTTATTGCAGGTTAATTATGCGACTCTTTGATGATTTTCCAATGCTTCAGTACACAATAAGTTATGGTCTTGGATCGCAAGTGAGTAATAAATTTTTTATTGGTTATTTCAATGGTAAGGTATAATAAATGGAGTTGTACAATGCAGAATAGATTAGCAACATACTTTATTTTGATTTTCCATTTCTGATTTTGGTTTCTTGCTGTATAATTTTATTTTGAAATACAAGTATTTTGTTTTTCATTCAATTTTTGTTTCATTAAAATTTTATTTTTAATTAGCAACTCTGTATAGTTTTACATAAATGAAAATCTGTACTCAAACAATATCATGATAATACCATTTTCTTTTCTGAATATTAAGAGTCGAATGTGCTTTGACTCATCCATTTGGGATATTGAACTATTATGGCTTCGTATGGACTTTTTCTGTTGCAGAAGTCTTATCAAAAATAAGAAATTCTAACATTTCTTAGAATTTATTTTCTTTTCTTGAAAACTACTTATTTACTGCTTTTGATAGTATTTTAAGACAGGTGTTCTTAATTTGACTATTCATTTTATGGCATGAGGAGGTATGATATCCTTTGAGCTTATGAGAAAAATTCATAACAGATAATTTGGTACTCCTTAAGAAAGGATTCCAAGTCTGATCCCACTACAAAATGTGGCTAGAAATAATTCTGATAGCTATTTTATTAAGCATATCAGTTACAAAGGAAATAAAAAATCCTAAAAATACGATGTGAAACATAACAGTTATACAATAAATAGATGAATAATAAAATAATGAGAATTCAAGTTGAATTTTAGACTAATACTCAAATTATATTTGTACTTTTCAATGTGACATTTGTTACAACTTAAACAAGTTTTTATTGACATCGACAATTTTATTTGGATCATCAAGTTGGACGATAGTAATAAAGTGATACATTCTTCTGCTACACGACTATTCCATTTCACAGTTGTAAAGTGATTACTTCTAGTTAAAGTTTACACATTTTTGCAGATTTTCACTCTTAGTATCAGGAATAAATTTGATTTTAAGAATGTTTTCTTTTGGCTGCCTTACCTTGACATATCCAATTGCATCTTAGGTCAAAGTAAAGCAAATAGAAACCGAAAGAAATTCAAGAGCTTCAGATCAATTACTGCCGCATAATCCTTTTTTTTTTTTTTTTTCTCCTGACCAATTTTATTTTTGAAGTTTAAAAGAAAAATTTTCACTTTCAATAGTTTTTGCAGATTCATTGTCATTTGTTAACTGTTAAACATGGTAAAACCATTTTCTAAAGAGAATCAAGACTTAAAAAACATGTCAATATGTTTTAAATAATTAATTTATCGAAGCTGTGAATCAAAAAATTTGAAACAACTGAAGCATTCACTGTAAACAACAGGTTTAATTTTACAACTTTATGCTTTATCAATGACTGGTGCTCCATCAACTGAAAAGTAATAAATGATTAAAGTAATGATAATTTCATGATACATAATTTTCCTACATATCTAGAATTTATTTTGAGATCATCAGTGTTTTAATGTTATAATAGTTATTAGTAGCAGCAGAATATTCCTTCTAGACAGATTAGCAAACTATTTAGTAAATAACTAATCTGTATCAATTCTGTTGTAACATATGGCTTTGGAAAATAAACATAAAACAAAAGCTTTGGAAATCATTCCATTACAATAAGGATCACACACACAAAAATGAAGCAAGCAGAACAAATTAAATATACAGCAATTGACAATAAGTCTCTCGCATATCACAAAAAGTCAAAGGGGGAGAGAGTAAATAAAGAGGGTGGGTACTTTATTTTAGTCTATGTGTTCCCTGGCTTCTCAATATAACTGCAAGACTTCTGCTTGGTGCTGAGCCTCCCTGTTCAGTCCTGGACATTTCTAAAGATGTTCTGTATTCATTGTACTGGCTCTACATATTGGGCAGGTGTAGGTCACCTATCCTGTTAAGGTGTTCCAGAAGACAATCATGTCCAGTTATTTATCGAAAATTTATAACCGCCTCTTTATGTGGTCTAGTGTTAAAGATTTTCCAACTGTCTTGGATATTGTGCCACTTTTTGTCTTCAGATTTAATAATGGGATTATCTTTCAGTTTCTTAAAAACTCCTCTATGAATATATTGCAGTAGTTCTTTAAGTGGTGAAATCTTGTATTTAAATATTAGTTATATTAAGTATAATGTATATTTTAATATTAACTTAAGTATCAAATAGGTTACTTTGTAATTTTATTTAATTCACTTGTAAATACTGTTTGAGAAAGTACACTCATGGCTATTTTATAGCTTTTATCTTTTCCGGCCAGGCATGTATTCCGGTTTTTCTTTTTATTGGCAAAAGTTGTCCGTGGAACAGAACAGCTTTGCTAGTTTTGAAGTCATTGAAAAATATTGAAATATTTATTTTTGAAGAATTATTATATAGCATTTCTACTTAAATTGATTGAAATTTGATACATAAATAGCTTATAAATCTTAACTTTTTCAGCATCAACTTTGACTAGTTTGAAATTTCTCAATGCAGAACAGATCGGTATTATGTAAATTTTAAGTATCTCTTTAATAATAAACTTTCAATATAAAATCAGTTTGTATTGTTAGTAATTTGTATTATTGAGAGTAAAGGTGAATATAATTACTATTTTCCTACATATTGTAATGATAATACTTGTAAAATTTTTAAATAAATTTTGTGAATTTTATTTAAAAAATATTCAACTAACTAGATTTAAAGAAAGTATATTGTATTTTGGTTAGTTATTCTAAATCTATTCTGCTTTTCCTAGTGTTGTCAATTACTTTAACTGTAAAAATTTCTCATTTAATAAAATCTTTATCTCATTTAATAAAATCTTTAAGCTTTATTATAAATTGATATTTTTAATTACTTATATACATTCATAAAACAGTGAATTGAATCAAGCATGTTAAATAATTTTTTAATATAATAAAAATGTTTTATGTTTGTAAAACCTGGAATAAAAATTTAGAAACTTTTGAAATTATTATATTTATTTTTAAGGAGAAATCTGTCCTACTTCGAATACTGGGAGTTGTGAAAAATCTGTTAGATCAAATTTACTATCCTGTTGAACATGTAGCTTGGGCTGCTGATCGGAAGCTGATAAAAGCCGATAGTTCTATCTTTTATACAATTGGAGCAGCTTTATGGGGTGCATCATCCTACATGAGCGTTATAAGGTACTCAGTGTTTAATTTTTAATTATTCAGAGCCAAATATGCTAATTCAAATGTTCTTCATTAAATACTTATTTAGGTACTTGCATATTAATTGCTTGCCAGCACCTGATTGACTCGTATTAATCTTAAAACATATTAATATCATCTCAAGGAAATCTGTTTCTCGAGCCATAACCTGACACCAATGGCATGCTGTTAATGATATGCTGTTTATTACCCTTTTTATAATTAAAAATTGTCTTTTTCACTTCAGGGGTTTAGTTTAATCCAATATAAAATTATTATGTATGGATATTTTAACTTTGTCTTTTGTGAACAAATGACAGATTATTGAAAAATATTTAATATTTCTAGATTTTTGTGAATAATAATTCAAATTATTTTTATAAACTATCATCATTTTATACATTCGGTTAGCAATTTTTGTGTTTTATAGAAAATAAAGTTTATTTAAGTAAAAAACAGTCTGCTTTGTGCTCATGATTTTAAAATAATTACTATATTAAAAATCAAATTAACATTCCACTTTTAATTCTTCTTTGGCTATTTAAAAAGGCAAATACAAAATAAATGAATTTTTTTAACCATTTTGTCACAAAATGAGTAAGTTAGTAAGTTTTGCAAGTCATTTTATCAGTAAAAGGTACTCTGGATAAGTACATTTGGTAAAATGTACATTGGGAAAAAAAATTGTTTTAATTTGCAAGAAAAATTATTTTTCTATACAAGTTACAATTGTTATAGTAACTGCCATGGATAATGACATTTTATATAATTTTTTTATATTTTAAAGGTTGTGAACCATATTTATTTTATAAAACATGAACTCATAGCTATTATTTATTTATTAGATTTATAGTATCTTTTTTTTTCATGAAATATTTAGTAAATTTAGCTTTATAAAACTTTTGTATCTTCTCGATATTTTACAATTAAAATATTTCAAAGATTTTTATTTTAAATGAATTGAATTTAGTGCTTTGTTTTTACACTAAAAATTCCTTAATATTCAGCATTGTTTTGTGGTATTATTAATGCATTCCTTTTTAATACTTGAGAAATTGTCATATTTTTAGAATTCTACCTACAATATTAATTTTCTTTATGTTGCCCATTAATCCATTTACACTTGCATTATTTAGTTACAATTCTTCTCACTGAAGTGCGATAAATGCTTTATGAAAGATACAATTTTCATAATAATTTTAAAAGTGTTAAAATTATCATTTAATTATAGATTAAAAGATATGTATCATATTTATTTTATAGGTTAATAGTGGCTTATTGTTATTTGAATAGTAGTAACAATAACAGAAAAATGTACAAAATGCAAAGTAAATAAAACTTATTTGTCGTAGCTATTTTCATTAATTATTATGGATGATAATTCATCATAATAAATGTATTAAAAACGTATTTTATTTTTTTAGATCTCTTATAATGATGTCAGTTTTACAAAGAAAGACAAAGGGCTTAAAAAATGTTGTGTAAGTACATAAGATATATTTAATATAAAGAACTCTAATGTCATTTTATTTAATTAAATTGGTTATACATCTATAATGATAAAATTTTTGTAAATGGCAGAACACAAAGGCGAAAAAATTACAAGAGTGAGCCAGAATCTTTACAGTACAATCAATCTAAATATTCCATCTGTCTCCTAGTCAGCCATATCGAAATGTGTTTTTTTTTTTCCTAATGCAGCTGGCAAACACTTAGACAATTGTCTTTGATGCCTTAAGGCAAGTGCTGCACTGACATTACTCACTTAGCACTACCCAGGAAGTGCGTGTAGCTTGAAGATAAGCCCCGCAATGCTCTACGATCCTGTGAGACCTGGACCTATGGTTTAAAGTGGATTTTAACCATTCATGGCACCACCGGAACTTGAACCAAAGTGCTAGCCACTCGGCCATCAGGCCCCCATATCAAAATGTAGAAAATCAAACAAATTAAAAAAAAAAAAAAATTATAACAAAAAATTCATTTATAATCCTAAGTTTTCATTAGCTGCATCAATTAAACTCAATATCAAGTAACATATAAATATATATATATATTAAAAATAAAGGATGAATACTGTGCTAGTTGATCAATATATAAGGAAAACAAAATGCATAAATAAATAAAGTCATAGAGATGAACAAAAATTCATAAAGAATACTGATGCAATATTCTAAAACTAGATTTATTAATGAATACTTACCCTTGATATTATAATGCATGGTATTTCTACTTGCTAGGTGATATTTGAATCAAAATATTTCTAGTGACATATCACAATAACATGTAGAAATAGACTTCTTGCAGCATAGAAGTGGTAAAGAATAGAATTGATATGGGGCAATGCTTTAATGCAGCTGGTTCATATGAAGAAATTCAAGTTGCATAATGATGATCTTCTACCCATGGAGGACATTCGACTAGATTCATTGGTTTTCAATCTTGAGGAAGGCGATTAATTCTGAGAAAAAATAAATATGCTTATTGCTGAAATAATCCATAATATATAATTAATAAAATGTTATGGAAATTAAAAAAAAGTAAAAATTAATGTATGAATTTTCATTATCTGGGAAATTGTTTTTAACAGCCTTGATAACTTTGAAGCTATTTACAAAAAAGGCATAATGATTTTCATTATAATTCATAGAAAAATATGTGGAATTTCAAAACACCCTTTAAAATTATGGCATCATCAACCATTTTGACTAAAAATATCAAAATTAGTTTTAAAATTGTCTGTCAAAAAAAAGTTATATTTATTTGTGCAAACTTATTTTCAAATTTTATTTAAAAAGAAATATTTTCTAAATAAATATACTTTTAATGCTTGGACTTTTGGCCATGATGTGTATGTATAATCTTTTTCCTTTCATCGCTTCACAAATCTTTAAATGCGAGTTGTGTAGAACTTACTTATTCTAAAAAAATTACTGTTGGGGGCATTTAAAGTTATGCAATAAAATTATCAGTGCACAATAATAAAGAAGCATTCTTAAATTATTCTAAAGTTTAGGAAATTGTGACATTAATGAATATCTTTTAAATTTTTATTAATGAAATTATATTTCTTACGACTTTTTTTAATTACTTTCTTATCCCGGCGGTGCCATGTATGTGTAGTGGTTCGGAATCCACTTTAAGCCGTGGGTCCCGATCTCCTATGACCGTAAGCCAAAGTCAGACTGCTACCTACTGGTGCTCCAACACAACAGAAGCTGCTTCCTTCCCCTTCAATCATGAGTATGTATGGGCTCGTGGTCTTGGCCAGCCAAGTGGGATAAGAAAAACGACGATATTTCTTACAACCTTATGTGCTATTTGATTTTTGTTTCAAAGATTTGAAATTTTTCTCCTTGCTGTTTAAAACATTTTAAGTTGTTTTATAGACTAATTCAATCTTTTTTAATTGTTCTTTCTAATATTTAAATAAAAAAAAAAAAAAAATTCTTAAATGTTTAAAAATAATTAAAATATTTTTTTTATTTTAATTCTTAATATTTTTAAATGTTTTTTTGCTTAAATTTGATGTAGTTATATATATAATTTGACAAAATATTAACTAAAAGCTTTATTGTTATAATTTGCTTATTTTTTTAGGTTTGTTTTCAAAATATTATTCATTTATAAGTGCTATATAAAAATGAATTTAAAAAATACACTCAAGAGCCAAAACATTATGACCACCCCTTACATTTTGCAATGAACTCGCCTGGATGACGTGGAAGGCACGTGATCAGGTGGAAGTGGTATTTAACTGGTATTAAGTGATGGTATCAATCCATGCCAAGGCGGGTTGAAGCTGTGTTGCACGCCAAAGGTGGGCCAACTCGTTATTGACAGGTGGTCATAATGTTTTGGCTCTTGAGTGTATGTGAGCTCTTATTTAAAAAAAAAAAAAATTGTTAAAAACCCTCAATTTTGAACTATTTACACAGATTTATGAAAATATAAATAGGAAACATTTTGCAATGACTTAAGTTTTTTTTTTTTTTTTTTTGTAGATAAATAAATATTTTTTTAAATAATTAGTAGTTTTATATTGGTTATTGTTGTAATATAATATCTTTTGATATTTAATCTGTTGTTTTCTAGTTTACATGAGAAGATAGTAGCACAACAGTTGGAATATCTTCTTTTGGCTTGTAAAGATGCAGCCGATGTTGTTTTAGCCATTCATTACTTGCCCATGGAAAGCTTATTGTGGGCTGGAAAATTAACCAGAAAAGAAGTTGGATTGTTTGGTACTGTGTCATCCGTGCTGCGTGTGATTTTGTTGCTTAGACATTTGAAAAAGGACGATGAAGCTAACTCTTAAAGTTGACCTTTATATGGCCTGAAGGATTTGCACTGAAAACAATTTGTGTAGATGTGAGTCGAGGATATGGTTTTGATAAGTGCGCATGCACATTAATTTTCTGATTTTCTTTTGTTTATTGATGAGATTACTCAAATATTTTATCTTACTTTGCTAGATGTTTTTATTTTATGAAAGTTATTTAGGTATATGTCATAGTTGTCTTTTAATAGATATATTACTGTCAGTATTAATTATATAATGTAATACTGCTTTTTGTGAAAAACGTATGCAGCTAACAGTGTAATGTGTGCGAATAAAAGAAATATATATAAGTGTAATTACATTATCTATATGTACTTTTTATATTTCATATTTTTATATAATATGTGTTTTTCGTTCCATGAAGCATCGAAATAATAATCTTATTGCCTATTTCTAAAATAGAATGTTTTTGACGTATTTTATTTATAAATATATTATCATTAACACTTGTCATTTGCATAATGTTACTGAATGATGCATGCTCATATGTTGTCATTAGGGTTTACGCATGTTAGGAAAGAAAAATAGCCAGGTAATGCTTGAAATGTAATTATAATTATTTTATTTTAATTCATATCATTGTTTATTTTTAAGCTTATATTACAGAGTATACGACGAACACATTATTAAATTTATATAATTTTTTAATACAAATTTATAAAATGTGTGTTAACTTGTTGAATACTTTTACTGTCATGTTAAATTTCAAAGAAAAAATGAAATTTTATATTAAACTTATTTTTTAATAATTTTTTTTTTTGTTAAACAATGCCATTTTATAAAACTAGCATAATTGCTGAAATGTATGCATTAAAATTTGTTTTTTTATTATTAATTTTATAATTCAGAACTAAATTGCATGCTGTAAAAATGTTTTTAAACGAATGACACCAAAGCTGCAAGATTTATAGTATGACAAGATCCAATTTTTGATAATATTTTTCGATATTCTATATTAAGTAATATTTAATATTTGCAGAATTATCTAATTTTCTATGCTTCTTCAAAATATTGAATGATAAAAAATAAAGTTGATAATTTTGTAATAAAATTTTTAAAAATTGATAATGTTATATACAATAAAATATGCAATTTTCTGCTACTAAATGTTATGTAGTTGAACCAAAATGATAGACAGGATTTTGATATTTTTCATTCACTCATGGATTTTTGTTAGAGGAGAAAAATGCTGAAATTAAAGAATTGAAAAATAAATGTATGGGATTACTAGTAATAAAATCATCAAGATGCAGTTGATATAATGCATTTTGTAGACCTGAAATATATTTTTAAGTGTTATAAAAATTAATTTGCCTTATAAATTTCACAATGGCTCTTTTTTTATTCTAATTGAACTTGACATTAAATTTTGTAAAAAGAACTATATTAGTGATTTAACTTTTTATTTCAATTTCGATACTGCTATAGAAAATTATTAAAAAATTGTTCTTAATATCTTATTACATCAAGTCAATTATAGCGTATTATATATTTACACAATATATTATTATATTAAGAATTTATACTAAATTATGTCTATTTTCTTAAAAATCTTATTGTTATCTAATTAAGTTATGAGTATATATTATGAAGAGTGTCCCAAACTTCTCACAAGGAGTAAATTAATATTGCAAGAAAATTTTTAATAAAAAGTATTAAAGGATTTATTTTAGAAAACAATAGGTATGCTTCCTCTTTCCTTTCCCTTACCCTGAATATTCCATACTGTTTAGAATTCAAATCTTGCATGAGTTTTGAGGCACACTGTATTTGCTTATTATACAGTTCTTCATTATGGAAGATTATTGATTTATAACTTTTTGAAAATATAGATTTTCAATATGTGTAGCATTTTAAATATAATTTTTATCTGTAACAGTTCTGCTTAATTTCAGAAAACAAATATATTTTAAACTTTATTCAGAAACAAATATATATGCATAATCAGACTTTGAAGCTTATATCTTAATAGATAGGTTAAGACATGGTGAATATTAATATAAAGTACTTGTTAAATATTTTCAGTTTTTAAAGATCTAAAATTTTTTTGTATTGAATGAGAATTTTCATTTTCAGTGATTTATTATATGGGTAATTTTTGTTAAAAAATTTAAGTGAAATGCAAATTTATTTAATTGTAAATATTTTTGATAAGCATTTTAAAAACTTTACAGATCTTAACAATTTCATTGCTGAATCGCTTCATAAATAATGTTTTTTTTTTCTCTATTAAAAAAAGATTTTTTTTTGTATCATTCATTTTCAATACTATGTTATTAACAATACATATGTTTTAAACTTGTTATAGGGACATTCTTATCAAAAATGTGTTTGGTGCATTTATTCTTATTTTAAATGTGTTTTATTGATTTTGTGTTATGAATTAAGATATTAATTTAATGTATATCTAACTTTTATTGTAATAGTGACCTCATGATGTACAAAAATGTATTTTGTTATAAATAGATTGCTGTCAGTTTTCAGGAGTCTCCAAATTTTTATTTTTTTTTGGTCCATGCTAGTTGCTTTATAAATTTTAGTTAATCGACCTAACATACCTATTTTCTGAAACAAAATGTTCTACTTTTGAAAAAAAAAAAAAAAAAAAAAAGTACAAAGCCAATTTTCTGAGATTGCTATGCATCTACATTTCTCTTGCATGTGCATAAAAAAAAGTGTCTTATGAAAATTAAAAAGGATAGAAGCATAAAAGGCTTTTTAATTTAAAATTTTAATTGAGCATTTAAAATAACCAAATATTAGTATTCATATACAAATTATAGATGCGATGTATTTCCTGCTAAAGGAAAACATTTTTTTTTTTAAGTCAAAGTTCTCATTTACTCACAAATTTAAATTAATTTTAAAACTTCATTTCATTGCTCAGTTTTTCTTTCAGTAGTAATCCTGTAACTGCAAACAACTGTCAGTGGAGAAACACAACTGTGTAAATCTAATTATTATTGTCCTTTGAATCGGACCCGTGGTAGCTGCGGCCTGGTCTTGACCTATAGATCATAGTTCAGAGCCCCTTGCTGTAAGCAGTGATTTCAAAAATGAATGTTTCTGTTACTGTATTGAAAATCAAAATTGTTGATTATGATAAAAAAGAAAAAGTTCTTAATGCAGAAATTATTTAAATGTTTACTTTTTGAGATAATCGAATTTGTCATTTATTTCTATGAAAATGTGAATATATTTTTTCTAAAAATTTTTCATAGGAATATATATATATAATATTTGTTTAAACAAAACTGTGAAAATCTAGTGTGTAGTCAGACTATTGGTCACCTGGAAAATTGGCAAGTGACCGAGTCATTCGAATTTAAAAAGAGCTGTATCATTGGTGAGCAAATGTCGTTTAAAAGGGATTTGAATTGCAGTAAAAAAAATTTAATTTTTAATCATTAAAGTTTTAGATTGAACAAAAATTTTAGAAAAATTAGATAAAAAATTCCATGCTGACTAAAATGCTTCTTCTTTCAAATCAGCTTTTTCTCTCATTTATCTGAATAGCATCCCTAATAAGTTACCGATTTGTCCGTTTCTGACATAAAACCAGATGTTTACCATTTCACACAATGGGTGATTTAACTATAGTAAGCCATTCAGATATTTATAGTGGCTATTAACTATATAATGCATACATATATAGTTAAAATACATAGAAATATGTAGGCTATATGCTGTAACTATATAATGCATACATATTTCTATGTATTTTGATTCAAATATACGAAATAATAAAAAATAATTATCGTTGAGTCATATACATTCAAAATTTTGTATCACCTGTGATGTTGTATTGAATAAGTGAGTGAAGCTTTATGGTTACTAATTCTTTTATGAAGTATCTGATTTATATATATATATATATAAAATACTGTTTGTTTGTTTAATCTTATCACTGTGTATTCGGAAAAAGACTTACTGTTTAAAAAAAAAGAAAAACTTGAAAATGGTGCAAGTTGAAAAAAAAAAAAACTTTTACACGGCAATTTCATGTGACAGGGTATAAATGTAACTATTTAAAATTGCGTCATTAAAATTATAAACGTTTACATTAATTGTAACTGAAAAAATATTATATTTTATTATGTAATAAATGTATTTTGTTAAATATAATTGTATGGTTATAATATAATTTGCCATTGCAATAATGATACAAGAAGCTTGTTTTTTGTTGTTTCTTCTTTTATGGTTTTTTTTTTTTTTTTCAGACTACTAATATGGATTTATTTTACTATTGTTTTATAGAAATAAAAAAATCACATTTCAATTATATAAAAAATCTTATTGTTTTTTGTCACTAGTAGTTAAAATTATACACTAATTTTTATTATATATAACTTTATTTTTTTTTACTGCTTATCATTTTTCATTTGCATTCTCAATTCTTATAAGATGCTGATTTTTATATTTATTCGCATATTTGTGTTGAAAAGTAGAACGAAGTCAAATAAGAAAAGTCCATGTTAAGAATGCTCAAATTTTTAAAAGTAAAATATTAGTTAATAAACAACTATAAGTTGTAAATCTTATTTATGCTTAATAAATTACGTTGAACTGTTTTTTTTTTTATTATTAATTTTAAAGAATCAAAGATTTGCATCAATATAATTTGCGAAATAATATTCTTTTCTTATCATTTTGTTTATGATAAAACTTAAAATTTCATTTTTATTTAAAATTTTTTTCTCTTTATATTTTACTTTCTCTTAAAAGTGTAAAATTTTTCACAAATTATTTTGGATAACAGTTTATTCCTTATAGTTTTTTTTATGAAATTTTGCTATTGAACCTTTGAAAATTCTTTCCCCCTGTACAAAATACCATTTTCTAAAGATAACTTGTTAAAATATGCATGATTAAATCTTTATGTGTATTCATGTTGATATCTTACATTGTGGATGTATTGTCTTTATAATCAAGAATTCATATTATATACAAAATATTGTTGACAGCCTTTTAAACATTTTTTTTTTAATTGTGATATATATTTTTTAAATGTATTGTATTGTATGGTAATAAAATTGTTGCTGTTTTTGTTTAGAACTTTTTTTTTAATGTAAAAACTACATTCAAAAAAAAAAATAATTTTGTTTTTCTAAATTTATAAAATTGCTGTTTTGTTTTCTTCGAATTGATAAAGATCATTTGATAAAACCAATAATTCGAATTTCATGTCCACATCCAGCTCAAATTTAGAAGGTTTCTTACAGTCGCCATTGAAGAACACTTTCACTTGAAGTGACTGTCGCCAGCGCCGACTTTGGCGACAGTAATAAAATAATTTAGTATTAAATATTTAATACAATTTTTCATATTTACACAATATTATAACTATTGACCTAATAATACTAAATAACCGGCCAATTTTATATCCAGATTCAATATTTTTAATTAAGATGCTGAGTTTAAAAGGGGTCTTATCCCCAATGGTATCATTAATCAGTGCGCCGGTTGCCAGTCAACAAACAATTAAATTTTGTCAAAATAAATTACAATAGAAATCTGTTTTGTATATCCGACCATTCTTCACACAACGCGAATTCAACGAAAAGCGTTCTCATTCCGAAATATTGCGAGGCCCGAAAACCATTTTCTCATCGCGACATGGATAAAATTGCTGCATGCTGTGATTGTTCAAAGATTGTCATAGACACCTAACTCGACAATGAATGTACAGATTTTTAATAGCCCGGGTCGTATACACTTGATAACTAAAACAATTCATAAATTTTTCCGGCATTTAATTGTTTACCTTTGATTCAAATCAATCTAATTTTCAACAAAAATGTCCTATCCTATCATGCTTGGAAACTAGACAGAAAAATTAAACGGCATAGGTTGAGACGGACCCGCAGCAAAAGCGTTAAAACGTCTCAGTGTGTGGAGCCACGTTGTCACGGGACACAGTCTGAGATTCTCTGTATTGGTTAAGTTTCACATTGCAAACACATCTACATAACATTTCTTTTATCAAAAATTAAAGAGCTGAACCGTCGGAATCACCAATAACCAACCTTAATGGCAGCAACCAGCCCCTTAATTTAAAAAGAACCATAAAATTAAAATTGGAATGATCAAATATAAACCCAACATAAATGAAATTATTTGCGCCATTTTATTCATCCAAATTCCTCAGCGTTCATTTAATTTTAAATTGAAAAAAAAAATTCTTATAAAATATATTCTTAAATTCTTTCTTATATTCTTAAAAATTTATATTGTAACGTTAAGGTACACACGAACGAACACCTTTCGATTTTGCAATTTTTACATTTTTGAAAAGCTTGTATTTTAAGCTTTCTAAATATCTTTACAGTTTGTTTCTATCTGTTTTAGAACTAGATTTGTATTAGTTTAAACTTCTATTGGAGACGAATTTTTGAACCGGAAGTACGATTTTCGTAACAGGAAATGATAGTTTCAATATGTTTACCTTCATTATTTCCTCAATATTGACTGTAAAACTTATTCTAATATAAATAAAAATCATTAAATAATGTTTTTATCACTTAAAAAAAGTTAAAATTATTGGTATCACTTGATTTGATAAAGAATCTGGCTACAAGTTGTCTGTAAGTTTTTTGTTTACATTTGCTGTTGTATGTTATTCCATTTTTTCAAGGGCCTGAATGGCCGAATGGCTAGCGCTCGGTACCACAGATTTCGGGTTCGAGTCCCGGCGGTGCCATGGATGTTTGTAGTGGTTCGAATCCACTTTAAACCGTAGGCCCCGGTCTAACACGATCGTAGAGCGTTGTGGAGAGTGACATATTAAAAATAAGGAAAAACTAACTGTTCATATATATGATGTGATTAGGGGATTATAGTCCTTGTTGCTTCACATCCCCATATATCACTTCATTCATCATCATCATCCATTTGTTCCTTTCATTTAACTTTTCCATTTGTTTTGTGATTTCTTTCATCATAAAATAATAAAACATTTGTTTTTGAAGAGAAAAAAAAAGACACTCTATAAATTTGAATTGGAATAAGCTCAGAATAATCAATAATTTATCGGAATACTTATTTAAAAGAATATGTATTTCTGTTTTTATTTACTGCAAATAAGAATTCTGTAAACAATTTTTAATTCCTTCTTTCTGTATGTTTAAATATAATCACTTTTTTTTAAATATAAAAATATTACTGCTTCTTTAATTGCTGACAGTTTGACAATTCTCATAATGAAATGAAGTGCTCTCATTGCAGTAATTAAAAAAAGTTTTTTTTCTCCCTGTGAATCGAGTATTTAGACAAAAGCAGGAAGTAATGGCTGAGTTTGGTGGATCAACTGTGAAAGAAAATAATTTTTTGTGTGGTATCTCCGGGAAACGGATATTGAACCGCCATTTGCTTTGCCTCTCGGGAACGAAGCGTGTGATATGTGCGATAAAAGATTTCTCAGAAAATGTCAGTTAAGGCAGCATTTAGTCATTCACAAGGGAACTAAAGCTCACATTTGTGACATATGCAACAAAGACTTCTCTCGAAAGAATGAACTTCAAATCCATGTGGTTGTTCACACCAAAGAGAAGACACACAAATGCAGTTTGTGTGAAAAAGCATTTGGACATTATTAAATCTCAGGAAGCATTTGAGAACACACTCCAAACAGAAGCCTCATTCGTGCAACAAGGCGTTTTCGCGAAGCATAATTTGCAAAACCATTATCTCGTCCACACTGAAGAGGAGCTGTACGAATGCGAAACGTGCCAGAGGGGGTTTTCCGTAAAATCTAATTTAACTGCTCATTTGTTGACTCATTCCGAAGAAAGGCCCTTTTGTGTGATGTATGCCGAAAAGAATTTTCTCAAAAGCCGGTTTATCGCATCATAAGAAAACTCATACAAAGTAAATATGTAAATTTTTCTACAGTTGGTTGTCACAAAATATTTTTTTTTCTGAAAACGCGATTTTAAGAAGATTGTACTTTCTTGACAAATACAAAAAAATCAATTTTTCGTATGCATCTCATATTCGTATTGTCTTTAATATTTTATTTGTGAAACATCATCCTTTTTAATCATATGACTTAATTTTTATCTTGATAAAAACTGTATGTAGTACAGAAAGTATTTTGGGTTCTGTAAAGTGTTCTAATTAAAAAAGTTTTTTAAATCAAACGACTATTGTGTCTTTTATGGGTTCTCAGATCTACTGGTCGATATATATTGTTTTTTCTACTTATACAATTTAGCAGCAATAAATACCGAAGACAATTGTATAAATCTAAAACATATGTAAAACTAAAACATTTGCAAAAGTGTGTTTGAATGAGAAATACTTTTCAAACAAAAGTCTTTTTCAGGAATTACTGATATGATTCTATAAATGTTATTTTATTTTAAAAATAGCAGAATTCTCACATATAAACATATTTCAAAACAGTTATACGTGAATCGAAATTTTTTTATCTTCTGATTTCTCTATTATGACGACAGTGATTTTGTATTACAAATAATAAGAACAAATGCAGTAAAAACTACAAGCAGAAAATACGAATGTAAAATTATGACATGGTGTATTAATGATGTAAAATAAGTCATTAAAGCGTCTTTTGCAATATACTAGATTGTTTGTGTTTATATGTCATATTAAATTTCCTTAGAAGTGAAATCAAAGAAACAAATTTTTAAAAGCGAAATTTTTGAATTACAAATAAATATAGGGACTTTTTCAAGACATCTGGTCAAATGCAGAATTTATGCAACATTTGTCATGGAAATTAGTAAAAATTCGCTTATATACCGCATCAAATTCAATAAATGTCACACACATCTAAGCCCTTCTGATGGTAGCAAATTGCTGGAAGTAATGTCAAAGCAGTAAAATCAGAAAAGACAAGAGCAAAAACTAAAGATAGTGTTCAATCAAATTTCTGTTCATCAATGTGTATTGTTACATTTCGTCAATTTTTTAATTTTTTATATATTTATTTAAGTGTAAGTCAAACACCTTTTGGGATTGAGTTGCAGCACCGGTATTAGAAGCCAGACTCTGGAATTTGATAAAACACAGTTTTAAATTAATTGTTCTTGTATGTTAAAATTGACAGACCGCTCATTTTAACAGATGCGAATCTTTACATGAATTTGGAAACATTAACAATCCTACTCTGCAATGTAAAACTATGCAGACTAGGAACTGCATTTACTACTCAGTTCAAGAAGTAAAATTGAGTGTTAGCCTTGATGTGAATGCATTTGTTGTTGTTGTTGTTCTAATGCTGCTGCCCATACGGAGACAGTTCATCTTTATGTCATAAGGCAAGGGCGTAACCGACGTTACTCACTTAACACAATCCAGGGGCATGTGTAGCTTGAAGATAAGCCACGGACGCGGAGTGACTTTCTGCAATATAGTGAAGGAAAGTAGGAATTGACTTTAAATTTTTTTTTATAACACTTGTTTTTATATTTTGTTATGTTAACTGCATATATTTTAATTCCCATATTATGTTACCTCTATATATATATTATTTTCCATATTATGTGAACTGTACAAATTTTATTTTGCATATTATGTTAACTATACAAATTTTATTTATATATATATTTTCGCGTCAAACTTAAGTCTTGTATATCAGTTTAATTTATATTGTTTTCAGAAGTTTTATTACTTACATGCATTCTGTCTTATGTGATATTTTCTAAAATAATGCGTTCATGGTTCAGTCATTGAAACGACAAAAATGAATAGTGCGAATTATTATTATTTTCTTATCCAAATTATTTTTTATTCGCCTTTTGGGTTTCTTTCAGTCTTGAATGATTTAGAAAATTGAAATTAAATAATTATTTAATTATTAATTATTATTTAATTATTTATAATTAACCCTACACAGTATATTTTCGGAAAATGTAGATTTTATATATTTTTTTCAAATATGAAAGTGAAATAGCTTTATTTTGAACAGCTCATGTTTTAAGTTCGTAATAAAGGAATGAATAGAAGGATTTTTGTTCACGGACAGAAATTTGCAGGAGAGCGTTTAAGACATATTTTTACTAGCATTATATAAAAACAGCATCTCCTTCTTAGTGTAGTAACCTTATGGATGCTTGCACTCTCTTTTGATTCTCCTCGATCCCAACGGAAATACATTCTGGTTTCCTGATTTATAGTGACCATTTCGGTCTATGTATATTTTTCCCGGTTTGTTTAAAAAATTTTTTCTTGGGGGGGTCACTTGTTTAATTTCGATCATTATAACATAAGTTACATATTACAAACTGGTGCATTGAAGGTCGTTCTTAATTAAACGTTTTCAAAGGTAAAATGTCAGTTTTGCACTTCCAGTCATTTATTTGTCCTTCTGTTCTATCGTCTACCTTTCACACATAATCAGTGGTTAATAATCCTCCAGTTACAGAAAAATCAATCCCTTTTTAGAATATTTATATTTTATTTGGAATTTACCACCACGAAAACCTGTTTGGATGAATCACTTTTTTTCAAAAGAAGGAATATTGCGGCACTTTTTTATTTGCTTGCCAATTTGCAATCATGAAACGAAGTGAAGGAAGTTTGCTCTGTGTCAGTTTATTTAAAGGAACCTCTTTACATCAATGTAAAATTCGTTCTTCATCCAGCAGATGGCTCCATCTGGCGTGCGGTTAAGCAGTTAAAAGGGGCTAAAATTAAAGTTTCCGATCTAAAGGACGCGAATTCTGCGCCGATATTAAATGATTTAGACAAAGCAAATTTGCTCGCGGGCAGCTTTCAGGATCAGTTCCAAGTAAATAATCTCTCTAACCCGCTTACTAACGACACCGTTAAAAATTCTGTAACTCTTTTAAATTCTACATGCAATCCGAATAAACTTGTTAAAATTAATCCGTCTTTACTTTATGAATATATTTGTAAACTTAAAATTAATAAAGCGCCTGGTGCGGATAATGTTACTAATAAAATGCTCAAAAATCTGCCGCATAATATTATTTTACGTATTGCTAATTTAATCACTGCCATTATTAAACTTTCTTATTTTCCCCTTTCCTGGAGGAAAGCCATTGTTCTACCTATTCTTAAACCTGGAAAGGATCCTTCTAATCCCAGTAATTATCGCCCTATCTCTCTTCTTTCTACTTTAAGTAAGTTAACGGAATTCGTAATTCTGCATAAAATTAAAAAACATCTCTCTAAACACTCTATTATGATTCCACAGCAATTTGGTTTCACTTCTCAGCTTAGCACGACGCATCAACTCCTTCGCATTACGGAAATGATCTCTGAAGGTCTAACTAAAAAGGTTCTAACGGGAATTGTTTTCCTAGATGTAGCCAAAGCATTTGATAGAGTCTGGATCGATGGCTTAATTCATAAACTCATTGCCTACAAGTTTCCGGTATACTTAACGCTGCTCATCAAGTCTTACCTATGCGACAGAACTTTCACTGTTAAAGTTAACAACGCTCTCTCTGCTGACAAGAAAATTGGAGCGGGAGTTCCACAAGGATCATTAATTGGTCCAACTCTTTTCAATTTGTACATAAATGACATTCCACAGACATATAGTATTTCGCTTGGAATCTACGCTGATGATACAGCAGTCATCACCTCTGGTAAAACACTTGCAGACATTCAACTATATTTCATGACCTACTTCACTCATCTTGAAGCTTGGCTTACTAGATGGCGAATAAAAATCAACGTAGATAAAACAGAAGCTGTGCTCTTCACGAGGAGAAGACTTGCGCCTCCTAACATTTATCTTTTTAACCAATTAATCAACTGGTCTACTAATGCTAAATATCTGGGAGTTTATCTTGATAATAAACTAACCTATAATACTCATTTTAGTAACATTAAAAGAAAAGCTAACAACTACATCCGCATGCTGTATCCATATATTAATAAAAACTCACCTCTTTCCTTAGAAAATAAACTAATTATTTATATGTACTATTTGCGGCCCGTAATAACTTATGCTTGCCCGGTTTGGGGTACTGCTGCAAGGTACCAGATTAATTTCATTAAACGTTTTGAAAATAAGATCCTTAGAATGATCACTAGTTCTCCATGGTACTTTAGAAATGATGACATCCGTCGTTGTTTAGCCCTCCCTACTATTCAAAATTTTATGCTGAAGCTTGCGACTAATTTTTACGCAAATCTAAACTCTATTCCGAATGATGAAATTCGTAATCTTCCAAGATACGATTTCACATTACCGGAAAACGCTAAGCGCCCACGGGCGTCTCTGCATAATTTGCACCAGACCTAGAACCTTGTCATCATTTCTAGCAGCAATTACTCTACTTTGTAGTAGTTTTCATCTGTTCTATTCTTTCTGTATATTTTTGTGTCATGCATTGTATATTAATTGTTTGTATATATTATACTTAGTAGTTTTCGTAGTATTAATTGTTGTTTGTATATATTATACTAAGTAGTTTTCGTAGTATTTTTTTCAATCTCTTTTTCGTCTTAATTTTTAATTTTGCATTTCTTATTTTCTCTTTAACTTTGCACTTGTAAATTTTTATGTAATCTGGGCAGACCATTATCACTTATTCCTTTTATTCTCTATATTATTAATGTTTCTCTCTCCAATGGACTTTACTGTGTGCCACTCTGGAGTAAAGGTCGAAAAAATGACCAAGGCACTCCGTGAACTTAAATGATGATGATGTAAAATTCGCCTTGGTTCTTCAGAAATACGATATGCCATCTCTATCCTCAGTTTTTTTGAATATGTCTAAAAACTAGCGATTCAGTTTTATAATAATCTCTCCAACTCTAACAATCTTGTATTACAAGATCTTCAAAATTACAGCTGTGATATTTCTCTCCCCCAAAACCGCGATCTGTTTTAAATATCAAGAGTTTTATTCTTCTTCTAATGCAGCTGGCAAATAGACAGTGATCTTTTATGCCACAAGGGCTGCACCGCTGTTACTCACTTTGCATTACCAAAGGGGGCGCGTGTTACTTGATGGTAAGCCACGGACACGGAGCAACAATGCCCCCGCAACGCTCTACGAGAGTATTAGGGACCGGGACCTACGGCTCAAAGTGGATTCCGAACCACTACGAACACCCATGGCAAGGCCGGATTTGAACCTCTCTTAATATTTTTAACAAGTTTATTTATTTGTAATTTTTATTCAATTAATTATCCACTCTTTCTATAAATTTTAATTTTTTCACGCTGGCAACGGGCTTAGACCAATCTTCAAGAACCCTATTTTTTCCAGGACGGATGTTTGTGGTCGCTGCGCTGGCCAATGCACTCCGAGAGTCTACAACGAATAAGAATGTAAAATTCGCTGCTCTTGATGTGGTGGACGACATTTTTCTTCTTCTGAATTGAATATTTCGGCAAGCGCCTTAAGTCATGGCTGATTTTGGTGGACCAACTCTGAAAGAAAAGGGTTTCTTGTGTGATATTTGCGGAAAACGATTTGTCCAGAAACGTAAATTGAACCGGCATTTGCTTTGCCACTCGGGATCGAAGCCTCATGCGTGCGACATGTGCGACAAAAGATTTCTAAGAAAAGGCAATTTAAAAAACCATTTAATAATTCACGAGGGAACTAACGCTCATGTGTGCGAAATATGCAACAAAGCCTTCTCTCGTAAGAATGATCTTCAAAATCATATGTTTGTTCATACCAAAGGAGAAGACGCACACATGCAGTTTGTGTGATAGAGCATTTGGACGAAGTTCAGATCTGAGGCGACATTTGAGAACTCACACGCGAGAGAAGCCTCATTCGTGCGAGTTGTGCAACAAGGCGTTTTCTCGCAAGGATGAGTTGCAAACCCATTACCGCGTCCACACCGGGGAGAAGCCGTACGTCTGTGAAGTATGCCAGGCAGGATTTTCACACAGATACGGTTTATCGCATCACAAGAAAATTCATTCAAAGTAAATATACGAAAACTTTTCTGTAGTTCTTTATCTCAAAATAAACTCTTTTTTTTTTTAAAAATACGATTTCCAGTAGATTGTGCTTTCTTGACAAATAAGGGAAAAATCAATTATTCGTATGCATTTAATTTTATGTATTGTCTTTAATATTTATTTGCAAAACATGTTTTTAATCATAAGTGCAAATTTTTATCTTTATGTATTAAGTGTAAGTTTCAATTTAGACTACAGAATATGTAGTAGAGAAAGTATTTTGGGTCCTGTATGATTAAGAATAAACGGTGTGTAACATCATCTGTATAAATTAAATTGGGTTTGAGCAATGCTTGCTGAATAATATTGCAAAATAACTTTAGCTGTTTTTATTGATATATTTTTAATAATTAAACCAATAATTAATGTATGAGTTTTAAAAGAATATTTTAATATATATGTATAAGCATTTTTTAATTTTTAGCTTCATTTTATAAATACAACATTGTGAAATCTTTTATTCAAGATTTTTAAAAGTACATTTAATTCACGTAATGACCTTTATGTATAGAATGTTTGTTGAGGTAAAATAATTATATAATATCTACTAAATATAACTTATTTTTTTAAACTTTTGTAAGAAAATAATCGTACTCCTGACGGCTCTTTTCAAAGAATGTTTTGTAATAGGGTACAGAAAGATTGTATTTCGAGACAATTGTATTATTTGCAATGATTTTAAAATAGTACTTAAAATAAAGATATAAAATATTGGTTTTTCCGTTCTGCTGTTTCTTCAGTGTTTTTTTTTGCAATACTTTCTTCATTGGAAATTGCAACCGATTCACTCATCTGCCTGTGCGAATTGCTCAAATTGCAATGTGACGGATCCTTGCTCACTATTGCTGCAAGATTCATCAAAAACCTTCTTGGGTTTGTTTTCGTGTTACATGCATGTGCCACTCATCTTCTGAGTTATTGCAACGTCACACTGCAATCTCATTCTGGTGCCGGGCTATCCGAGATATCACGGATCAGATCTGTTTGTGTGGGACCCGAAGAAGTAACATTGATATGCGAATAATTAGATTCGTAGCTTTTGTTTTCGTCATTTAATTTTAAATGCTCCTTGGAATGCAATGCAAGAACGAACACTTTATAAATTTAGTGTTATTTCGATTTCTATAATTTTTTCATCTCTATATTAAATGCTGTATTGTTCGAATGTGAATAATGTTGAAAATTTTTATGGCGATTTCCTGATGATATTTATTTACACTGAAGCAGTTTAATGAATAAAAAAATTTTTTTAAATATAAATTACAAAATACAAAACTATTTAAAATGACTTAGAAAACATTATCACAAAATTTTGAACGATACTTTTTAATAAAACGAATTAAAATCAATTCAATTTCGAATCAAATGTTTTCCTGATCAAACAACAAAGTTTCACATTTTTGCAATGCACACATATATATATATATATATATATATATATATATATATATATATATATATATATATATATATATATATATATATATATATATATATATATATATATATATATATATATATATATATATATATATATATATATATATATATATATATATATATATATATATATATATATATATATATATATATATATATATATATATATATATATATATATAATAATATATATATATATATATATATATATATATATATATATATATATATATAATTATATATATATATTATATATATAATATATATATATATATATATATATATATATAATATATATATATATATATATATATATAATTATATATATATATATATATATATATATATATATATATAATTATATATATATATATATATATATATATATATATATAGTTAACATGTGATTCCACCTAATTCTATATAACCTTAAAATGTAACCTAAATGATGAGTTATATATAGTTTGAGTTGTCAAATAAATTCACAAATATCTGTAATCTGTACATTCATGAATGTACAGATTACATTAAAAAACATGCATTGAAAATGACATAAATATTTTCTTAATGAATTTTAATACGCGAAATATACACTGAAGAGCCAAAACATTATGACCACCCCTACATTTTGCAATGAACTCTTCTGGATGGCGTGGAAGGCACGTGATCAGGTGGAAGTGGTATTTAACTGCTGCTGGAGAGTCTGAAGAATCATTTTCTCTTACTTCTACGTGTGATGGAAAAGGCTGCGGATCTAAGCGACTTTGATAGAGGGCAGATTGTAATGGCTCGAAGGCTCGGAACAAGTATTTCCGAAACTGCACGACTCGTGGGTTTTTCGCGATCTACAGTTGTTAGTACTTATGCAAAGTGGATGAATGACGGTGAAACCAGCAGTAGACGACATGGTGTTGGACGTCCACACTCTGTCAAAGAAAATCGTCTATATCGCCGGAGTCTGTCTCGCATGGTGAAGCAAAACCGAGCCATACAGGGGCTCAGCTGACAGCCCAATACAATGCAGGGCCAAGTAGAATAGTATCGGAGCACACTGTTGGATATGGGGCTACGCAGCAAACGTCCCACTCGTGTGCCTTTGCTAACTAAGCGTCATCGGCAACTGCGCCTGCGCTGGGCCGGGGAACATCGTGACTGGTCCATGGATCAGTGGAGAGAGTTGCCTGGTCAGATGAATCACGGTTTGTCATTCATCAACGCCGTGTCATGTTACGCCGTCTTCCAGGCAAACAGTTGCTTCCTCAATGTACGGTAGGTCGTAGACAGGCCGGTGGTGGCGGTATTATGCTTTGGGGGACGTTCTCTTGGGCATCTCTGGGACCCGTGGTTGTGGTAGAGCAGATCATGAATGCTACAGGGTATCTGAATATCATTGCGGTCCTATTGCACCCTTATATGGCCTCTGTTTTCCAGCTGGAAATGGAATGTTCCAACAGGACAACGCCCCTTGTCACAAGGCTAAAATTGTGTTGGAGTGGTTCCAGGAACATGATGCTGAATTCCAGTTAATGTTCTGGCCGCCTAACTCACCGGATTTCAATCCGATAGAACACATTTGGAATGTCTTGGTACGGAAGCTCAGAGTTCAAAGACCACCAATTCGCAATATCTCGGATTTGCGTGACCGTTGCTTAAACATCTGGTACAATCTGTCTCCGGCCATCTACCAAGGACTTGTGGCATCCATGCCAAGGTGTGTTGCGCGCCAAAGGTGGGCCAACTCGTTATTGACAGGTGGTCATAATGTTTTGACTCTTGAGTGTATTTTAATTAAGAAAACGTTATTTTTTTATATGATTGAATTTCGCAAATTGATAACTAACATGGATAACTATCCGTGTACACTATCACTGCAAGATTCAGTAAGAAACTTGTTGGGTTAGTTTTCGCGCTACATGAATGTTGTACAACATGAAAACTGACTTTGCCACTCGTCTTCCGAGTCTTGCAACGTCACACCGCAATCTCATTCTGGTGCCGGGCTATCGGAGATATCGAGGATCAGAACTGTTTGTGTACGGGACCCGAAGAAGTAACATTAAATATGCGAATATTTAGATTGCTAGCTTTTGTTTCGTTATTTAATTTTAAATGCTCCTTGAAATGTAATACAAGAACAAAACCTTTATAATTTTCGTGATATTTCGATTTGTACAGCTTTTCACATTTGTCTTAAGTACTGAAATAGTGTTCGAGTATGCATCGTGTTGAAAATTATATGTCGGTTGTCTGATGATATTTATTTACACTAAAGCAAGGTAATAAATAAATAAAGTTTTTCTCGAATATGATTTACAAAATATAGAACTGTTAAAAATGACATGGAAAACATTATTACAAAATTGTGAATAATACTTTTTAACAAAATGGATTCAATTCATTTCAATTTTGAATCAAAAGTTTGCCTTATCAAACAACAAAGTTCCTCAATTTGCAGTACGTATACATATAAAGTTAACATGTGATTTCATCTAATTCTATATAAGCATTAAAAATGTAATTTAATTCTAGCAAGGTACTAGGAGCATTGTTATGATTAAAAAAAAAAAAGTCATAATTTAAGTATCAAAAGTATAAATAAAATAAGTTCAAATTCGTAAACAGAATAATATTGCATTTTGAGTTATATACTGTGAATGAACTTATAAAATTACTTTGAAAAGTATGCATCGAAGATGACAGACTTATTTTCTTAATGAGTTTATAACGTTAATTTTTTATATATTGTTATATTTCGTGGCGCAAAAAAAATCAACTATGGTATATAATTTGAGACCCATTTGAGCCAAGAAACCAACTATGGTAAGTGTTTAAGCGAATCTCATTTGTAGGGAAACTGTTTAAGTGTCTCCCGATTAGTTTCTTTTGTTATACTTTTTGAGTATTTTAGGAAAAATTTATTTTGTTTTCAAAATGTCTGAAATTGACAGGGCACGTAAGATATTTTGTCTCCTGTTGCAGTTGAAATGGATTTGAAGGTACAAATCCCTCTCCCCATGAAAGGTGCTCGGTTATTTGAGCTTATAAAATCCTCCCCTCTGTTTAAAGACAAAGATTTGTTAATAAAATATATTATTGCGATGGTGGAAGAAAACTTTAGACAGGAAGCTTTAGAAGAGAAACGCAAACGAGACGCTTTAGAGGAAAAGCGTAGGGCGGACGAGTATGACTAAGAGAAACTAAAAAATGGAAATGAATTTTGAACTGGAAAAGCACAATTTACAGGTCCTTGCAGCACAAGTTACAGTAGTGCGGTCTTCAATTTATTCTGAAAATAAGATGGATGCACAGAAGCCTACGGTCAGGGCAGAGACTGATGCTGTTACAATGTCCTCAGATTAACAATGCGTTAATCCGCCGACTTCCGATTTGAAATCCAATTTAATCAAAATTCTCAGCTTCTATCTCGATTCTCGTAATTTTCGTACCATTTGGGATTTAAAAATTCGCAAAAACGACCTTCAGCTGTTTTTTATGTCTCCTATGAGTGTTGTCCTAAACTAAAGAAACACCGTGGCTATTTTTCGGTGTAAGCAGTATGCAAAATTCGAATACAGAGAGATTTTCAGAACTTCACGCAGATCTTTGCATTAACAATATTGTGTACTAGATGAGTCTTTTGGCCTTGATTTCCGTTCTTCCATTAATGACAGGAACTGGATTTTGACAGCTTAGGATTCGAACCCAAGCCCTGCTCCTTTTCATTTTCTCTCCGTTGGGATGTGCACCTGATTTTATTTTCTACCGACTTGTTAACGACCGTAATTAAGACTTTTTAAAAAAGTTTTTAACCTTTTATTAAAAGAAACAAAAGCGACAGTATAAATAAAAATTATTAAAAAAACCAATAGAAAAAGGGAAAGAAAGCTAAACAAAAAATTGTAATCTTTGATTTAAAAATATTTTTATTGGCTCTGTGGGGACCGTTACGTGATGCAGGAATTCCATTTTAAAGATTTGTACCTTTTTTTTTTAATATGCTTCTTTTTCTTTTTTTTTTTTTTTTTTTTATGTTTTTATGGTCTCTGTAACTAGTTCCTAATTGTGTTGATTTTTTAAATCGTAATTTTATTTATTTATTCGCCATTTTTTATTTAAAATTCTTTTTTTTTTCTCTTATTCTTATTTTTATGGTAAAATTTTTCAAATTTAATCAATTTTATAATCCTTAACCTAATAACGCTAAATGTTACTAATTAAGATGATGAGGATGTGGGGTCTCATCCCCAATGGTACATTAGTGCTTTTTGAGAAGCGGCTATTTGAATAGCAATAACAAAAGATCCCAACTTAAAAATTTGAACAAAATCAATATTTATAACTGTGATATTAGGGTCATGCCAGCAAGTGTCATAAAATGAAACAAAATGAAATTGAACGCAATCATCCCTCATTGCATTCAATTTCCCTCATTTTGTGACACTTGCTGCCATGACCGCATATCACTCTTGTACATACAGTGCATTTCAACTAACAATGTGTAAGAAAAAGATAATTTCATATGTCAACAATTCTCTTCAAATTAAGGAAAATGTGATTGATATTTATTGATTATTAAAAGTTGCAACTTTATAATTTTAAACAACTTAATTGCAACTTTATAGTATACTGGTGGCTGAGTGACTATCGATCTAGTTCTTGGTGCGTCTGGTTTCGGGCTAGAGCCCCGGAGGTGCCATGGATGCCGTAGCGGTTCGGAATACACTTTAAACAGCAGGCTCTGGTCTAACATGACTGTAGAGCATAGGCTAACAACCCTACTCCATGAATAAAACGTCTTTAGAGGGCTTAGGCCCACCATGGGGCTGTTGCGGCAATGAAGAAGAATATAATATCTTGTGTTAAAATACGAAGGTTTCATACTCAGGAATAAAAGAATGCTCGAGTATGTTAAATGCTAATTAATTGAGTTAATTAGGAATAATTTTTCAAACTCCAAAATTCAAAAAACCAAAAAAAAAAAAAAAAAAAAAAAAAAACTTTTACTTTTAGCGTAAAATAACTATAATACTATAAAGGTGAAAACATATATTCACACATTTCTTATTCTTATACATTCATGTTTCCTTAATACGAGATCAGTTTTTCGCATCAAATCTGATGTTATTGAAACGATTGATAGATTGTTCATCGATTTTTGATAGCTAAATATACTAATTATTAATAGGGAGTAACGCATACAGTTTTGAGCAATCTAGTGCATTTCCCACCGTGAAAAATTATTTGTATTTTATTTTCTTATCCAAAGAAGTATCTTTGGGTTTCTTTCCTGTTTACATTATTCAAATAATTTTTACAATTTCCATTCCTTCTCTTCTCCTCTTTTCGCAATATTTTTTTACCCTCTTTCTTATTTAGTTTCATTGCATGTTTACAGAAAATAACTAAATGAATAGCCTTAAAATAAATTATTTTATCTTATGCTTTAAAAGATGAAGTCACGACGGTGATTTATAATGCAAAGATGAAAATTTTCTTTGAATTATGTAATTAATTTTTAAATCTTGCGTTTAATTTCTTACTCTTCATCACCTTTCATTGTTTCTCTCTCTCAGCCTTTGAGTCTCCGCGTGCCTTGAAAACTTCAGTTCATTTTGCGAAGATTTAAATTTTATTTGATAGGAATCTCTGAGAAAACATGCTTGGTTTAAATTTATTTTTTTCAAATGTGAAAAAGAAATGAAGGAAAATCGTCAATCAATCAATCTTTCAATTCTAATATTATCTGCTTGATCTTATCTTTCTTGATCTCACCAGAAACTTTTTCTGGCCGAAATATTTATAATGCCTATCCCAGGTCTAGACCAGAAGCGTATGTCGCCCACTAGTTGAGTTTCAAACCAATAAAAAAAATTCGAACCTATAACTGTAAAATATGATCTGGATAATTGAAGGCTGTTTATAAGTAAAAGGGCTTGATTGATAAAATGTTCATTTTGTATTTATAAATATTAATTTTCCCCTTCTTTTGTATCTCCTACTTTTAACATCTAATTGGTGGTTAATAATTCTCGAGTTTTGAAAAATCCGAATAAAAAAAAAATTCCAAATTTATTAAAACTTATTTCTGTATGTTCAAGAAATGCCTATTTGGATGAATCACTTTTATTAAATATAGAAACACTACGGCTTCTTTAAATGATGGCAGTGTTTGGCAATTGTAATAATGAAATGAAGTGAAGGAAATTTGCTATCTCTCAGTTATTTAAAGGAAAATATTTACACCCATATAAAAATCACTTTGCTCTGTTTGTAGTAATTTTTTTCCTTCATCGCGTATTTTAATACAAGCCGAAAATAATGGCTCGGCCTGCAGGACCAACTGCGAAAGAAAATAACTTTTGTGCGATTTTTGTGGAAAACGATTTGCTCAAAAAAAGACATTGAAACAGCATTCGCTTTGCCACTATTCGCATTCATAATAACAGCATTCGCTTTTGCCGAAGCCTCATGCGTGCGACATATGCAACAAAAGATTCCTTAGAAAAGGAGATTTAAAAGAACATCTTTTAATTCACGAAGGAACTAAAGCTCACATTTGTGACGTATGCAACAAGGACTTCTATCAAAAGCAGGATCTTCAAGTGCGTATGGTTGTTCACACCAAACAAAAAAGCATACAAATGCAGTTTGTGTGAAAAATCTTTTGGACGAAGTTCATCTCTGAGGCTGCATTTAAGAATTCACGCAAGAGAAGCCGTATTCTTGCGAGTTGTGCAACAAGGCGTTTTCTCAGAAGGGTGTTTTGCAAACCCATTACCGCGTCCACACCGAAGAGAAGCCATACGTGTGCGAAACGTGCCAGAAAGGATTTTCCAAGAAATTTAGTTTAACAGTTCATGTACAGTGAGCCACAAAATTGAGTATACACCTCTAAAACTTTTAGATTTCTTCCAATTACAAATTAAATATTGATTTAAATAGTTACATTTTTTTATCCTAGATACTTTAACCTCTGCTTTACCATCCTATAATAACACAATTCTATAGTTAACTTATTTATCACGAAAAAGTTAAGCGATTCGAAAGAAAAGATAGAAAACCGTGCCACAAAATTGAGTATACACTTCTTATATTTGTAAATTATGCCACCACTTTTTTAGTTTCAAATTTTCTTTAAAGAGTTTCAGGAGTAGCTGCTGCTTATAACACGTGCTATTGCACTTCAACGCTTTTAAATAGTATTTTTCTCATTAAAAATCGTAAAATGAGCTCTCGTAGAGAAACTACTGAATCTGAGCGTTTATTGGTTGTAAAATGGTCGAAAGAAGGCAAATCTCTTCGAGAAATCGCTTCGTTGATTGGTGTAACTCATGGTTGTGTCTAAAAATACTACAGAAGTATAAAAAAACTGGATCTGTGGCCAATATTCCTGGAAGAGGACGTAAAGAAATACTGAGTACTGGAGCGAAGAGGAAGATCATTCACACAGTAAAGAAAGATCCGGGGTGAGTGCCTCTAAACTAGCTTTATCGATGTCCTCTACAATCGGGAAAAAGATCCCAGTTGAAACAATTCGACGTACCCTTCACCAATATGGGTTTCATGGTCGTACACCAATACGAAAGCCACTCATCAAGTATGTGAATAGACAAAAAAGAGTGATTTTCGCCAAAGAACATTGTTTAAAGCCTATTTCTTTCTGGAACACTGTAATATTTTCTGATGAAAGTAAGTTTAATCTTTACGGAAGCGACGGACGATTTAAAATATGAAGAGAAGCTGGGAAAGCACTGGCACCTAAAAACACCATTAAGAGAGTCAAGTTCGGAGGTGGATCTGTCCTCGTTTGGGGTTGTATGTCGGCTGGAGGAGTAGGAGAGCTTGCTTTTATTGATGGTATTATTGACAAACATGTATATTTGGGGATTTTAAATGATAACTTGAAAAAAAGTGCCAGTAAGTTGGGGCTTGGGTCAAGTTTCATATTCCAGCAGGACAACGACCCCAAGCATACAGCGAAGATTGTGCAGTTATACTTGCTGTACCATTGCAAGAAGCAATTACACACTCCAGCCCAGTCTCAGACCTAAACGTCATCGAAAATTTGTGGTCGTAATTAGAGAAAGCTGTACATGAGTACGAAATCACAAGCAAAAAGGAAGTTCTCAAGATGGTTCTGAGAGAAGAATGGGATAAAATTTCGGTTGAAACCACTAAAACACTAGTAGAATCTATGTCCAGAAGATTACAAGCTGTAATTCAAGCAAAAGGATATGCAACAAATTATTAATTTGTACGTTAAAAAAGGAAATTAATAAAGGTGTATACTTATTTTTTGTGGTGTTGTTTTTCCTCTCATCTCAGATCTTTTACTTTTCTTCGTAAAAAATAAATAAACGTAACAATTTTATAAGTACAGTACGGTAAAGCATAGACTAAAGTATATAAGGTAAAAAATTCAATCATCTTAAAGCAATATTTAATTTGTAATTGCAAAAAAAGTCTCTAAGTTTCTAAGGTGTATACTCAATTTTGTGGCCCACTGTACGTACACACAAAAGAAAAGCCATACGTATGAAACGTGCCAGAATGGATTTTCACAAAAGGGTAGTTTAACTGCTCATATGGCTATAGCTTTTTCACATCTGTCTAAAGTGCTGTATTGTCCGAATATGCATCGTGTTGAAAAATTTATGTGGATTGTCGGTATTTATTTACTTTAAAGCAGTGTAATGAAAAAAGTGTTTTCCGGATATGATAGATAAAACTATTTAAAATGACATGGAAAACATTATCACAGAGTTGCGAATAATACTTTGTAGCAAAATGTATTGAAATCAAATCGAATTGAATTGAGTGCATTTGAATCAAATTCTGAATCAAAAGTTTGTTGGATCAAACAACCAAATCTACAATTTGCAATACAATATATATAAAGTTAGCATGTGATTTAACTTAATTCTGTATAAGCATTAAAAATGGAACTTAATTCTAGGAAGGTACTGGCAACATTGTTATAAATATAAAAGTCAAAGTATAAATGAAATGTGCTGAAATTCTTAAACAGAATAATAGTGCATTTTTGAGTTGTATACAGTGAGTGAATGTACTTATAAAATTACTTTGAAAAGTACGCATCGAAAATGACAGAATTTTTTTCTTAATTTAACACGCGAAATACATTTTAATTAAGAAAAACAGTAATTATCTTATATTTGATTTTGCAAGTTGATAACTTTACGAAGGAGGAGGTTTTTAATTTAAATTTAAGGCTAGCTCTAATCTGAAAAGTTTACTTTAGTTATTTTTTTTTTTTTTTTACCACATTTGAATGCGAAAGGAAGTTTTAATGTAGTTTACTAATTCATAAAGTGCCAGGAGACCATGTTGTATTCTCCAAGTTTAGTCGGTTAAATCGAAGGCGTAAATATTCTGATAATGGAAAGATTGAAATGAGATGCAAATAAATTAACCTGTGCAATTGAATAAGAACTAGATAGTTGCTTAGAATTAAAAATGTACACTTAACTTCTATATAAAGCTCTGTTTCCCCTTGAGAATCATTTTAATTTCAGTCTGAACTTTCGCGAAATCAAACGTAGTACACGGCGTTCCTGCTGAAATGCTTGAAATTTTAATCTTCTTTCGAAATAAAGGAAATGTTAGCTGGCCCAAGAATGTTTGGGTGATTTAATTGGCAGTTCAACGTTTGGCGAAAAAAACAAATATGATATATAGTTTGCGACCCAATTGGAGCCAAGAAATCACTATGATAAGTGTTTAAGCGAATTGCATTTGTAGGATGTGTCTCCTGAGTTAGTTTCCTTGCTGTACTTTGAGAGTTTTAAGAAAAATTAAAAAAAAAAATTTTTTTTTTTTTTTTCAAAATGTCTGAAATTGACAGGGCGCGAAAGACATTTATATCGGTTTGCACTCGCAATGGATTTTGATAAATATTTTGTCCCCGATGAATTTTGAAGTTTTGAGTTTAAATTCAAGGATATCTTCGTTGTAAATAAATTTTCAATATGCATAAAAAATATTTCTTTACGCATATCATGGAAACCAACCACTATAGTGATATCTAATGTTCGTTACTTCGTGTAAAAATACATAAAATACATTGAAACAACGATGAAACTGCAATTTTTAGTTTAAAAAAGGAGAAAAAAATGTATATTAGATAAAGTAAACTTCTGACTGCTTATATCTTCTAAATTTTGAATACATCATTATAATTATAATGAATAGATTAATTTAATTCTTCCACAAATTCTGTATGATTCAATTTATTTTTATAGCAAAGCTTAATACTCACTAGCTGTGGGAAAAAGAAGCACGGAATGTTCGCAGACTCGGTACAGGAAGAATTCCTTTATGACACTTTTTTAGTATATTTTATAAAACAGCGTTCGTTGAACAATAGCAGTAAACCCTTGTTGAGTTTTTAATAAACAAAGAAAGTATGTATTGTTGTTAGGAAATATTACTGAAAAAAAACAATGTCAACAATTTTTTATTTAATAGTGCTTGCTTGTGTTGTGAAATTTTCCATGCCAAATACAATCTTATTCTACATTAAAGTCCGAGATTCGTAAGATGTTTTTGAGGATGTTCGTAGGACGTTTTCTCCTTCTACAAAAAAGTGCAGTGTGTACAAAATAAATTCCACTTGTAACCAATAATTTATATTTTTTTCAGATGTATAATGTTACAAGTCTACAAACGATAGTATAATTATTAATCCTATAGAACAACCCCATTTATACAATTCAAAATATATCCATAAGTAAATTTTATGTAGAATAAATTTTCATTCTGTAACAACTAAAATGATGGCGACAGAACCTGTTTTCAAAAATATCATACCAAAACCAATTTTTTTGTGCTTGTGTGTTTAAAAAAAATGGAACCAAAAATGCAAATATAACATTTTTATTAATATTAAGTGCCAAATTTTTATGATATATAACTGATACTGTCTCCTCTTAAATATATTACATTGTATATATGCTTACTGAAAGCAGACAAAACAAAACACTTACATTGAATTAATTTAAAAATAGCGAGTTCAGTGGGCTTACAAAATGACCGAATAGGAATAACAGTGGTATTTCGCCAAATTCTTATTTCGGTAGCAAGGAAAGAAATTGTGCTTTTGTGTTTATAGTCTGACCAGTTCTATAAAAGATATCTTGGCATCTTCAGGGCGCCAAGTTAAATGTGCGCCAACGATTTTCGTGCATGGCGCCAAACATTTGAATTGTTTTATTTTAATGTGAGATATTTTGCATTTGGCTTGAAAAGGTCGTTTTATTCCCTCTTGATATTCCTTATATATGAATGTAATATTGACAGCACATAATGTGATGCCAAATCCATTGCTATCAAATTTATCTTCAAGGCAATTTATCCAACATGAATATAAGGATTATTCACTATCAGTGGAATATTCTATACACCGTCGGATTTTCTACACACTAACGGAGTATCGTATTTTCGGCTTAAAAGTGGAATCCTTTCACGAATCTATGATTATATATATATGTCTTTAAATTTGTTAAATATTGTCTGTAATTAAATTTTTCGTGGGTGCTGTTTGTGCGTGTGTCAATCAAGTTGTGAGTTTTCACACCTGTGTCTCAAGTTTCAACCCAACCACCCCATTTGCACAACCTGCACACTACTATAATCTGGCGCCTAACCTTGTGGCTCGTACCTGCCCAACAGAATACACAACACTGTTTATTTTCCAAAGATTTAGATTTTATATGGATTTAGATTTAAAATTTCTTTTTCAAATTTGAAAGTGAAATTGCTCTATTTTAACCGTTGATGTTTAAGGTTTGCCATAAGGGAATGAATTGAAGAATTTTGTTAATGGACAGAAATTTGCAGGAAAGTGGTTAAGGCATATTTTTACTAGTATTATGTATATTAAGACAGCATCTCTTTTTTATTGTAGTAGTCATCTGGAAGATTCCAACCTCTTTTGATTCTCCTCGATCTCAACAGAAAGACATTCTAGTTTCCAGATTTATAGTTCCTATTCCCAGACTATGCAATAATTTTTTTTGTTTAATTTCGATCATTATAACATAATAGATACAAATTACGGTCTGGAAGGTCGTTCTTAATTAAAACTTTTCAAAGGTAAAAATGTCAGTTTTATATTTCCATTTATTTATTTGTTCTTCTGTTCAATCATCTACACTTCACGCATAATAGGTGGTTAATAATCCTCGAGATACAGAATAATCAATCCCTTTTTAGAATATTTGTATCTTATTTGAATTTACCACCACGAAAGCCTGTTTGGATAAATCAATTTTCCAAAAGAAGGAACACTACGACACTTTTTATTTGTTGGCAATTTGCAATCCTGAAACGAAGTGAAGGAAGTTTGCTCTGTGTCAGTTTATTTAAAGGAACTTCTTTACATCAATATAAAATTCGCTTGTCTTGTTGTGGTGGACGACATTTTTTTTCTCTGTGAATCGAATCTTTCGGCTAAGCGCATTGTGATATGGCTGATCTTGGTGGACCCACTGTGAAAAACAATTTTTCTTGTGATATTTGCGGAAAACGATTTGCTCGGAAGAAGGCATTGAAAGAGCATTCGATTTGCCACTCGGGAACGAAGCCTCATGCGTGCGACATTTGCAACAAAAGATTTCTAATGAAAAGCAATTTAAAACAACATCTTGCCATTCATGAAGGAATTAAAGCTCACGTGTGCGACATATGCAACAAGGACTTTTTACGGAAGAATGAGCTTAAAAGACATATGGTCGTTCACACCAAAGAGAAATCACACAAATGCAGCGTGTGTGAAAAAGCATTCGGGCGAAGCTCACATCTGAGGCAACATCTAAGGACTCGCACACAAGGAAGCCTCATTCTTGCGAGCTGTGCAACAAGGCGTTTTCTCGGAAGGGTGATTTGCAAACCCATTACCGCGTCCACACCGAAGAGAAGCCGCATGTATGTGAAGTATGTCACAAGGGGTTTTCAAAAAGTCTAAATTAACTGCTCATTTGATGACTCATTCCAAAGAAAAGCCATTATGTGCTAAAGATATATGTGCTGTATGTCATAAAGGGTTTTCTAGTAAAAGCTCTTTATTACGACACCAGAAAATTCATGCAAAATGAAGGCGTTTCATGAAAACATTTTATCAAAATAGACTTTTTTTTTAAAACGAGATCCACAGTAGGCAGTACCTTGATGACAAATGCGGAAAGATTCTTGAATCGCATGCATTTTATCTGGTATATTGTTTTTAAAAATTTTATTGTGTAACTTCCTCATTTTAATGTAAATGTTCATCTTTTATGTATTAAATTTTATTTCCTTCAGACTATTGAATGTGTAGTAGATGCAAGTTTGGTGTTTGTGAAGGATTAGCACAAACGGTGGGCATCCCTCTTCTGTGTAAATCGGAACAGCTTTTAAGCAATGGTTTTTATTGACATACTCTTCTAATAATATTTTATTCATTTAAAAATTGCATTTTTAAAATTTGCACTTCACTTCTATCAATATAATTATCTTGGATCTGTTATTCACGATGTTTAAAACCAGATTTTATTCACCAAAGGGCATTTATGTATTATTATAGAATGTTTTAAGGTAAAAATATTTCATAAATATAATATTTAATATAATTTAATTTTTTAAATTTTTTTGTAAGAAAACTATTTACATTTTTGGACGACTCTTTTCAGTGAATATTTTGTAATTGCTATAGAAAGATTGTACCTTTATTACAACTCGTATTATGTGTGATGAAATGAAAAAAGATATTTTAAATAAAGGCATTTATTCATTTTCCATTCTGTTATTTCTTCAATGTTTACTTAATGTTTACGAGGCAAATTAAAAGAAAATATATATATATATATCCATCTCCTTTTCTACTTTGATTAAATTTTCTTTTCTTCCTTTTTTTTCAAAGGACTGGTGACCCTTTTACTTCCTCTATTTTTCTTCTACAAAACATAAATCGACGGAAATATCAAGCACAGACAGATTTCAATCGGCAAAGTGTTAAAAGCGGAAGTTCCTTGTTAGTTACAGCTGTAGATTGGCGCCAACAAGCGTTATCTCTTTCTCGGGGAGCAGACATATGGGCATCCCATATAGGTGAATTAGATCTCACATGTGGCAGACTGCGCATTTTAAGCTCCAGCCAGCGGCTTTTTCTTTTGCGCGAGTTCTAATATTATTGATTGCATATGGAAAGATTGCGGACATATAGCATCATTGTGAATAGTGGTGAAATTATTAAAAATATAGAGTAACTAGTGTTTGTTTGGGTTATTCGTAAAATATTTGAAAAATAAAGTATATATATTATTGGTTAATATTATAGCAATAATAAATGGTTATTAATATTATATATATTTTTAAAATTGATAAATTTATCTTGGCCCGCCAAACTTTTTTTCTTCGATTTTTGACCCGCGACCGAAAAAGTTTGCCCATCCCTGCTTTAGACTATTGAATGTAGTAAATGCAAGTTTGGTGTTTCTGAAGGATTAAGCATAAACGGTGTGCATCGCTCTTCTGTGTAAACCGGGACGTTGCAAAGTTTGTTTTGATACCCAACTATTAAGCCATGTTATAAAATCTCCTTGTTCATTTTTACATAAAGTTAGCAACTTGCAATAAGGCAATATAAAATAATTTTCCTGTAGATATAATAGAACAAGCGTCTTCTAAATTAAAATGCAAAAGTTCATTAACAAAATAATTCTGTCCTTTTCGATGCATACTTTTAAAGTAATCTACACATTCCTACAATATTATCCAAACATGCAATATTAATCTCAAAATAACAGTTTTTTTATTTAATACAATGCACATTTTTTTTTTATAGAATTAAGTTAAATCATTGGATTTCATAATTTCTTTTGCTTGCTTTGACGCAATTTCGATTCAAAATGTTTTTTTTTTTTTTTTTTTTGGATTCATTTTGTCAAAAGGTTTTCTTTTGCAATGATGTAATAATAGTTATCCAATATCTTTCATTTGAAAAGACGATGAATTTCATATATTGTAAACTGTATCGAAAACCCCCTTTTTTTTTTTACCTATTTCATAGCTTATATTATTTTAGAGATATAAAATAACAATAGACAACCGAAATCAAGTTTTTAATAAACAATACCCATTCGAACACTATTTCAGCATTTAAGAAAAAGGAAAAAAAGTTATTAAATTCGAATATTTTCACAAAAATTATAAGTTCTATATACGAGAGCAGTTAAATTTAAAATTATTTTTAAAAAATGACAATAAACGCTATCAATCAAAGTCTTCGTATGCTTTCGTTACTTCTTCTGGTACAGGAAACAATCTTATATAATCGATGATATCTCCAATAGCAAAGCACCAGAACGAGATTGTGGTGTAAAGTTGCAAGATGAATAGAGAATAATTTTTCATGTTGGACAACTTTCATGTAGCGCATAAACGCAACAGACCATTAAGGCTCTGCTAAATCTCGCAGTAATTATATGGAGGGAACTTTCACACTGCAATATGAGAACTGTTTCGGGATGATCTTCACTTTACAGGTTGATTTAAAAACAGATTCAAAAAATAGAAATATCCATAGGGTGGTTGAAAAAAGATAGCAAGGGAACCCATATTTTATTAATTGTTCCGTATGAATCATTTCTTAATTCACATCACATCGAAGCTGTCATCCATTCACTGCATCGTTGATCCTCGTGATTTCCATCAATAAGAATAAAACCCAACATTATTCCTACATGAATAATAACAAATAGGAATTATGTTATGATTTATTGTTATTAAAGGAAACAATTTTGCTTACGACAAAAATGAGCTAAATTTCAGCAAAGAATAAACCGACTAGGATAATGTATCGAATTTTTTTGCTCGTGAAATGAATTACAGCTTGGATGTTGTCCTTGGGAGTCTCATGAAACAATCAAAGTGCGATGCATTTTAAAGAAGCTTATCTTTTAATATTTGATAAAGTGTAATTTAAGTAATATTCATGCTAAGAAAGGCATCTTCACTTTAATAGATCATGATTTATTTTTTTGAGTTAGATGTTGTCAGAAAAAAAGTATAAAAAGCTAAGAGGATGCAGATGTCCTCTCGAAGTCCGATTCTCCACCGTGTCTTTGCAGAAGAGGTCAACAAGAGAGAAAATTCGACGAATGTCAGTCTGGGTTGGTTGGAAGCTTTGATTTATTCATAACGTTCTGTGTTGCAAGCCCATCAAAGCGACATCAACATTCTATTTCCTCAAATCTATAAATCACTTCACATGGTGTGCATTTTAAAATTCTGACAAGAAGTTAATTACGTTTATAAAAGTACAATAAAATAACCTTATTCTGCCTTCAGGGCAGAACAATAAAATGCAATTTTGTCAATCCCATTCCGCCTAGAGAGCAGAAAAACACTTTAAAAAAGCCATGAAAAACTCTACAAAAGCTCAAACGTTCAGCATCTGAGCTTTTTATGCGGAAATCGTATACAATCCACACGGACAGATAAATGAATCATCTGCAATTACTATGAGAAAGTATTATGACAAACACTGAATAAATGAAAAAGGAAAATCAATAAACATCTTTATTTAAAATATTTTTTTATTCTGCAACAAATTACAAATTATTCTTTGAAAAGAATCTTCCAACATTTTGAAGGAATTGTTTCTTGCAAAAACATGAAAAATTTAATCATTAACATATATTAATGCAAGTATTGTATTTACAAAATGTTGTAACTTAAAAACATCTTATAGTAGTAATACGTAAAATCCATTAAATGAATAAAATTCAATTTTATAAATCGTGAACAACAAATTTCGGAAAGTTATGTTTTTAAAAGTAAAGCTCAAGTTTAAATTAAAATACAAACATTGTTTAAAAACCTATCTCATTTATGCAGAAGATGCTGCATACCGTTCGTTCTTAATCATTCAGTAATGTAAGAAAATCTAAAATACTTCAACCACTAAAAGTTCTGTAATTTAAAGAGAAATAAAATTGTGCACATAAAAAGTATAAAGCAACATTTATGATAAAAAAAAAAATGAAGAAGTTCCACAATAAAAATTTAAAAACAATACACGAGATGAAATGCATACGAATAATGATTTTTACCGTATTTGTCAGGAAAGTACAGTCTTCTGTAAATGTCGTTTTTTTAAAAAAAAAAGAGCTGGTCTATTTTGAGAAAAAGATTTGCGGAAAAAATTTATACTTTTAGTGTGTATGAGTTTTCTTATGACGCAAAAGACTTCCTTTTGAGAAAATCCTTTTCGGCATACATCACACTCAATTGGCTTTTCTTTGGAATGAGTAACCAAATGAGTAGTTAAGTTTGACTTTTGTGAAAACCCTTTCTGACACGTTTCGCATGCGTATGGCTTCTCCTCGGTGTGGACGCGGTAGTGGGTTTGCAATACGTGGTTCCGAGAAAACGCCTCATTGCACAACTCACAGGAATAAGACTTCTCCTGCGAGTGAATTCTCAAATGCCGTCTCATATTAGAACTTTGTCCAAATGTTTTTCCACACAAACTGCACTTGTATGCCTGCTCTTTGGTGTGAACGACCATATGCATTCGAAGCTCACTCTTCCGTTAAAAGTCCTTGTTGTATATTTTGCAAATGTGAGTTTTCTGTCCCTCATGAATTAATAAATGCCGTTTTAAATCGCCTTTTCTAAGAAATCTTTTATTGCACGTGTTACATGCATGAGGCTTCTATCCCGAGTGGCAAAACAAATGCTGTTTCAATTTATTTTTCTGGACAAATCGTTTTCCGCACATATCACACAAATAACCGCTTTCTTTCACAACTGGTCCACTTAGCTTAGCCATTATTGAATGCTTTTGTCAATATATTCGATTCACAAAAGAAAAAAATCTGTTTATCTACTACAGTACACTATTGCTATAAAAAATTTCCTTTAAATATCATCAAGTAAAATTTCTGACAGATAAAAAATTTCCTTCAGTTCATTTCGTTATTGCAATTGCCAACAAATTAAAAAAAAAGTCGCAGCATCCCTATATTTGAAAAAGGAATTCATTAAAATAGGATTCCGTTGAGATAAATCTCAAGAAAAACGAAGATGTTCCAAGAAGGAATGGGATTTTTTAAAAACTAGACGGCTGGAATAAGCAGGGTGGATGAAAGAGGAATGCTCGACATTGATCTTAGTACGAAGAGCAAATATCATTAAATTATGATAAGAAGTAAAAATGGTTTTGATAATTGAAAGAAATTTTTATCTTCATAGTATGGGTAACGGTAGTGACATTATCTTTTAAAGCATAACATACAATATTTCATTTTATTGTTATTGTTCGAATGTAGCTGGCAATACAGAGACAGTTAATCTTTATGCCATAAATACGGGTTGCACATCTGTCACTCATTTGGCCCTACCCAGAGGCCATGTGTAGAGCTAAATGAGTTAAAGGTAGGCTACGGACGTGAATAACACTAAGCCCTCAAAGCTTTAAGATCCAATCAGACCGGAACATACTGTTTAAAGTGGATTCCGAACCATTCCAAATACCCATGGCACCGCCTAGACTCGAACCCGAAACCTGTGGTACCAAGCGCCAGGGCGCTAGCCACTCGGCCATCAGGCCCCAATATTTCGTTTCAGTTCTATTGATTTAGCTACGTTTAGTGATCAAAGTCATATTTAAACTACTCGCAAACTTTACCAAGAAGAGCTATTGCTCGATATAATTATGAAACTTGGGATAGACCTCTGCAAACCGTAAACTGCGAAGATGGTTATTTCTGGTCTTGTCCCAGGACTTTTAAAAGTAAACGTTTTCACATTAGAACCCTAGGCTCTAACAATTCACTGGCCACCACTGACAGTCAAAAAGCTGAGGTTTTAGCTGACAGCCTTCAGGAACAGTTTCTTGAGAACAACATTCATAATCATGATACAGAAAATCTCGTTCAGTCCACTATCTCTAATTTTATTAATACTTGTCAAGTCTCCGAAATTCCTATCACTAAAGCATCTTTCGTTATTAATTGTATTTCCTCACTGAAAATTAACAAAACTCCTGGCATAGACAAAATTACTAATAAAATGTTAAAAAACCTTCCTTTCAAAATAATACTTGAGATATGTAAAATTACTGATTCTATTCTTCATACTGGTTACTATCCTAAGTTTTGGTAAACAGCTAGAATTCTTCCAATTCTTAAACCTGAAAAGATCCTACATCTCCTATTAATTACAGACTCAATTTCTTTACTCTCTTCTATTAGTAAACTAATTGAAAATGTCATCCTGAATCTCCTTAAAAGGGGTCAAATCAAAAGAACCTTCACATCCCACAGCAATTTGGATTTATCGAAAAACTTTCTACAACTTATCAGCTCTACAATCTCACAGAAACTGTTGCTGAAGAATTTACCTAGAAATATGAAACTGCTGCAATTTTTCTTGATGTGGTCGTATCCTTCAAGAGTCTGGGTTATTGGATTGATTTACAAACTCATTTCTTACAATTTCTCTCCTTATTTGATTCAAGCAATTCGTAACTATCTTTCAGATGGACACTTTGTTGTCGCAGTAGGGAATACTGATTCCTCAATTCGTGACATTCACGCTGGTGTGCCCCAGGACTCCATACCCTTTCCTCTATAATATCTTTATCAACGATATTCCACAAAAGAACAATATCAAAATTAGTCTGTATGCTGACGACACTGCAATCTTAAGGCAAGGCCGAAAAAAATTGCACTATCCAGAAAAAAAATTTGAAAAATTATATCATTGATTTAGAAAAATGGCTCATTAACTGGAAGATAAAATTAAATGTAGACAAGACTGAAGCAGTTCTTTACATTTGAAAAAAATCCTATAACCCTCCTAATATTAAAATATAACATAATTATATCACCTGGTCTAAAGAAACTAAGTACTTCGGAATTATTCTTGACAGTAAACTTAACTACAGATCGCATATCTACAACCTTAGAAATAAAATCAATACTCAATTTAGAATTCTCTATCCTTTAATCAATAGAAATTCAGCTTTACCTCTTAATCTCAAAATTCTAATATATCTCTCTTATCTTCGTCCAGTATTAGCTTATGCAAGCCCAGTTTGGGGTTCTGTCGCGCGTACAAATTTTGAAATTATTCAAAGGCTTGAGAACAAAACTCTGAGAATGTTAACGAATTCCCCCTGATAATTTCGTAATGACGATATTAGACGAGCTCTCTCGATTCCAAGTTTAAGACAATTTGTTCACAAAATAGTTCTACTAAAATCTATAATGATATGCGAAACATCAATAACCCTGTTTTAAATATCCCACAAAATTACGATTATGATATTTCTTCCCGCAAACATAGTAAAAGACCTCGCACTGTTCTAAATATTTTAAATTAATTCCTTACAACTGCCTGGATGAAAAAAGTTCGCTTTTCTCCTAAGCTATTTTTTTTCTCCTAATTTGACCTTTGCTCATTCTGTTTTATTTGTTTGATTGCATGCAACTGATTTCATCAATATCTACATTTTTGAAATTTTTGTTATTTTTCATTTTATAATTTTATTAAATAATTCATTCTTTTTAAAAAAGGGCATTTAATTATCTATTTTGCTTATTAACTCAAAGGGCATGAAACCACCGCTATGTTTCAACATTTTACAATGAAGGAGTTAGTGGCCGCTACGCGGCCAAGGATCTCCGTAATAATCTACAATAAGAGTCATATTTAAAAACAATTACTACTACTTCTTATCTTCTAAAGTTGAGACGTCCTTCTACCGCTTGAGAATTAAATGTTTATAAACATACAATGAAAGCGGAAAAAAAAAAAAAAAGGTTTTTATAAAAATCAGGAGAAGAAAATGGGTGTGACATCCCCAACAATTAACTGAATCAAGTAAGAATTAAATAAACTGAAAATTGTTAAAAAAAAAAAACTGCGAGTTTTGCGCGAGAAGATACGAAGAAAAAAAAATTTCACGAATTCAATATGGACGTTTCAATGAATACCAAAAATAGTAATAAATAGAACCCAAGAAAGTGCTAAAAAATCTGTAAACAATATCAGTTAAAATAATTTACAGGATGTAACTTTTCGAAATTCGTAGAAATAAAATATTTGCCGTAAACGTAACGTGGAAAATATGTTTAAGTGAATTGCAACACAATACAAACACCATTTGAAAATGCAAAAATGAAAATTCAAGATAGAAACTCATCATCGTTTAAATTAACGTGCACAGAATGATTAGAATGATGAATAGGTAGAAGATGAGTAGTCCTAGTAGATGGAATCGGCAGGATTTTAGGATCAATGGAAGTATAAAATGCTCGAAAATTATAGAACTGAAAATTTTTTTCTGAGAAAAAGAAGATAGAAGGAAAAGTACATAACTAACTGCTGTATAAAATAGAGGTTTGCATGGCAATGCCCATATTAAATGAGTAAGCCGGAATGTTCTTTAACGGAATTGTTGGATAAAAGAGGTGGCAGAATGAACCAGATTGGTTAAAATTGTATGAGCTTATTATGGGTGTATTGTATTAAGTCACCCTATGTTGTGTCCATTGGACAACATATTGTAGTACGTTCGGCCACATTTTTGAGGCAAAATACTTTCGTTATTTATAAAATTAATTCCCCAAAAAATTATTCTGTTAAAATAATCTTTAAATCGAATAGCTCCACGATACTCTTGAACCCATTTATAAAAAAATTCTTAAAAAGAAAAAGAAATTTTGAACCATACAGTAAGTTTTACTCTATGAATGTATATTAGAATAAAAAAAAAATTTCAGATACAGACAACTATATACATTCCTAATATAGTAACTTTTATTCTGCATTTATGTGTTGATTTTGTTCCCTTTATGAGTCATGCCTGCTCAAGTAAATTTGGGATTTAAGATTTCAGAAGATTTATCTTTAGTTTTTGGCTAAGTTGTTTCGTGAAGAAAGAAGAATACAAAAATGAATAAATGTCTTTATTTAAAAAAAAATTTGCAATTCGTCACAATAATATTTAAAACAACTCGTATCAAACAGAGTTGTTCTGCAGCAAATTACAAAATTTTCTCTGTAAAGAATCATTCGATGATTTGAATCATTTTTCTTACACAAAGATATAAATATAACATTATTACCTTTTATTTATACAAACATTATGCTTATATAATGATAAATTTAAGAAAACAAATCTTATAGTAAGCCGTAAAAAAGAATAAAATACAAAAATTTAAAAAATCATAAAAATCATAAATATAATTTTTTTAGTTTTACTATTTATAAAAGTAAAGCTTCAGTTTAAGAATGCACTTTTTAGAAATACGAAAACTTTAGAACTCATACATGAATTATCAGAAAAATATATCAATGAAAACGGTTGAAATTAATTTAGCAAACATTGCTCGAAACCATTTCTAGTTTACGCAGAAGACGTTGCATACGGTTTATGCTTAATCATTCAGAAATCTAAAAAATATCTTTACCATACATATACAATGTTCTAAAGGGAATAAAATTCAATACATAAAAACGTAAAAAAGTAGCATTTATAATAAAAAATTTAAAAACAATACACGAAATGAAATGCATACGAAAAATGAATCTTTCCGTATTTGTGATGAAAGTACAGTCTTCTGTGAACAGAGATAGTCTATTTTAAGCTAAAGTTTTGATGAAACACATTTACAGCTTTATTTCACACGTTTTCTTATGACGCGACAAAGAGCTTGCGTGAGAAAATCGTTTTTTACATACAGTACACTCAAACTGCTTTTTTTCGGAATGAGTAGACAAGTGATCAGTTAAGTTTCCTTTTTGAGAAAACCCTCTCTGGCATACTTCACATACGTAGGGTTTCTCATCCGTGTGAACGTGGTAATGGTTGTGCAAAACACTCTTCTGAGAAAACGCCTTGTTGCACAACTCGCAAGAATGGGGCTTCTCCTTCGTGTGAGTCCTCAAATGTCGCATCAGATTAGAAGTCTGCCCAAATGCTTTCTCACACAAACTGCATTTGTGCGTCTTCTCATTGATGTGAGTGACCATATGGATTCGAAGGCCCTTCTTTTCAGAGAAGCCATTGTTGCATATTTCACAAATGTGATTTTTTTTTTTTCCCTCGTGAATTTTTAAATGCCGTTTTAAACTGCCCTTTTCAAGAAATCTCTTGTCGCATATGTCGCACTCATGAGGCTTCGATCCCGAATGGTAAAGCAAATGCCGTTCGAAATTCCATTTCTTAGCAAACCTTTTTCCGCAAATACAACACGAAAAATAAGTTTCTTTTACAGTTGATCCACACTCGACCATTACCTACTGGTATTTCTCAAAATATAAGAATCACAGAAAAAAACTCTTTCATTTACTAAAATGAGACCGGAGTAATTTTTATATTGAAATGCATAATTTCTTTAAATACTTGTAACTATTGTGACAGATATCAAATTTCTTCAGTTCCCTTCCTTATTATAATTGTTCAATTGGCAACACATAAAAATAAGTAGCGATATTTCTATATTTGAAAAAGGGATTCACCCAAATAGGCTTTTCTTTGATATACAGAGATAAGAGGTTCATAAGTGTTCCAAAAGGAAATGGAATTCTCTAAAACTCGAAAATTATTAACCGCCGATTAGATCTTAAAAGGTAGAAGACACAACAGAAAGGTTGATTAACATTAGGAAATACAAAATGAACATTTTATCTTTCAATGTGTTTTATTTAGGAGCAGCTTTCAATGACCCAGATCATATTTTAAATAACATATTGTGTTACAGGATCGAATCTGAACAGGTGAAAGCTTCTTGTCTAGACAGTTGATAGGCCCTATAAATCTGTCGGCCTTAAAGTATTTCGGTTGAGATGGAGGAGGATCAAAAGACAGTACAGGCATCCATATAACTACTGCAATGAGAAAGAGATGCTGATTTTATATCGGTATAAAAATAAACATCAAATAGTACACTCAAGCAATGAGAAATGAATGGAGTAAATATAAGAAAATTATGTTTTTAAAGTAAAGCTGAAGTTTAAAAATGCACCCTTGTACATTCCCTCATTTTGTTGAGTTTAGTTTTTATATTATTTAAAAAAAAAAAAAAAAAACTTTCATTAAACAATGACCTGCAAATGCAAATCACTAGATTTCTTAGAACTTCAAGCGATGACCACAAATGTACCATAAAAAAAAGACTTGTTGTATCATTGTTTGGTATCTTCTGTTTTAAATGGAAAGTTTACTATTATCAAATTAGATTTTGTAACCGGTCTTAGGGTTACCGTCGTTATAGTAACGAACGGAGTCGCCATCAATGGCGATCATCGCCGTTTGGCGATTGCTAACTAGACGCACCCGACATCGAAGAATCCCCAAACATTCTATGAAAAAAAAAAAAAAACATTTAAGGCAAATGAAAGTGGTAATCGTTTTAAATAAAATTCTATACCATACCACCAGATTACAAATCAGCAAGACAGCAGCTGTTCTGATTCATCTGGCAGGTGAGGTCATTCGCGAATGGAGACGAAGCACATAACAACGCTTAGGTGAAACAGGGAATGCAGGACTTAACCTAAATAATAACAATGTCCCAGTATATTATATTCTTGAAATACATTGACATAAAAAATATTATCTACCTTGAATTCATTAATACATAATTATAATACAAGTTTGAATGAACAGCAAGTAATATAAAAAAAAAATTTAAGTCAATTCCTACTTTTTTTTTTTCACTCTATTGCAGAAAGTTCTTTATTAATAATTTTCATTCATTCTTTTTAAGTTCATCTAGCGCCATCTATTGGTAGATATATGCAACTTAAATATAAAAAACTAAAATTAATAAATTAAATTTAATGAATGAATTAATATTTGAAAAAACTGTATTAACAACCAGTGTCATCCACTACAAGTTAAAAAAATGTATTTGAAGAACGATTGAAAATTTGAACAAGATATATATAGGGAGAGTGTGAGCTAATAGAAGGAATTGAATAAAATAATTTAATATTATATAGATATAATAAATACCACAACGAAACATTAATGTTTAACATTATGTAAATAATGTTTTTTTTTTGTCCCCTAAAATAGCAAAGATAGTAAATCACACGGAATGCACTGGCATCAGTGACCACCAAACATGGAACTGACGACCCTTTATATGGTACCGAAAGCGACCAATGGGAGAGTCACAGAACAGTCATTAAGTAAGCTGCATTGTAAAGTAGCATCACTTTTTAAACATGAAGTTACCAAAAGCGGCGAGTAAGGAAGTTGTCTTGAATCAGCATTCACTGGATGGGAATCGCGCAGATGCAAAAATAATAATAATCAATCACTGTTATAAAGGTATAAAAAGATAATGCTTTCGTAATCCGTACATTAAAAATCTTTAAGCAGAAATAACATGTGTATGTATTTCACTTTGAAAAGTTAAGCATCTATAATTTGATACGAATAAAACAGGATGAGGATAGAATCGGGAAATCAGGGAATTTTATTTATTTGGAAAAGTCATAAAAATATCTAAAAATCAGATGAAATTGCCAATGAGAGTATTTAGCGGCAAGCATGGTCGCGATCAGCGATTTTGTAGTCAAACATGCTTGACGACTTGGATCATTACTCATTTTAAGGCAACCTTTTTTTTATTTCTTTCTAATGCAGCTGGAAAACACTTAGACAGCTTGGTCATGGATCCTTAAGGCAAGCTCTGCACAGACGTTACTCACTTTGCATTATCCAGGGGGCGCATGTAACTTGAAGATAAACCACGGACGCGGAGTAACAAGGCCTTCGCAACACTCTACGATGATATTAGACTGCGACCTACGGTTTAAAGTGGATTCCGAACCCCTACAAACATCCAAGGTACCGCCGGGACTCGAACCCGAAACCTGTGGTACCGAGCGCCAGCCACTCGGTCTTACATCCGGTTTTTTTATGATAAGCTGTCCAGTTTATGATCTCATATTTAAACGTGCATTTCACTAGTGTGCGCTTTTTAATTGTATTCGTAATTGTGCGATTTGCTTCAGTCGATTTAGAAAATTAAGGATTTTAATATTCTATTAATTATTTCATCATTATTAATTATTGTGTAATAAACTTAAATTCATTCCTTAAACCTAATTTCGCAATTCTTTAATCTGCATTCATTACTTATATATTCGTAGTTAATAATTTGTTGTATATTATTATTGAAAATTAGTCTAATGAATTATTATTTATAGATATTTTTAGTGCATTAAGACTAAATCACTTGATCAAGAATCCTTCAGCAGGGTGCGCAGAAGATCTACCTCCCCGTGGTGCACCTGGTAACACTTTTTAGTGGCCAAAAGATCTGCAACTTGGCATTATTGTTAGATTAATGAACTCTGTTTCAGCATGTTTTGCTGTATTTTGTTGTTGTGTGGTTTTTTTTTTTTTTTCTTCGTTCTTCTTTTTTGCTGTAACTGTTCATAATCTGCCATTGGAAATAAAAAAGAATCCTTTTAGCATATGCTTCAAAACATACTTTAATTAGTTATTTATGTGTTCAATTGGGCTTCCATTAAATGTGCAAGTAGAGGGTAAAAAACAAAACACAATGGCACGGTGCAGCCTTTCAAAAACACATTTA
>BPLR01006608.1:0-24468 GCA_021605095.1 Caerostris extrusa
TTACGTGTATTGCTGGATATATCATTTCTTCCCTGGTTATCAAACTAGAGATAGCCAGGAGTCAGTTTAATTTCTGTGAAGGGGCTTGCATTAGGCAATCGTGACCACAGCGAAGCCGCAGCAATGCCACTGATTCTTCACTTGGTCATTCAGAGATATCAGGAATAGGATCGTACCAGGCCTTGTGACTGTTTCGAGCGGCAGCATCCTCAAAGAAGGAGCACCCCTAAGGGTCTTTTAATTTTCGCCGAAAAACTGCTGCAGGTAAAAAAGGAGTTTTTAAAGCTAAAGAAACGGCTAGAAAGGAAGAAATTAACAATCTATTAAGTATTCAAGAAAAACAACTAAGAACAGAGTTAAAAAGTATTAATTGTGAAAAAGTGGCAGAATAGATGGATGCATCTAGTAAAGAAAGAACACATATGAAGTTATGAGAAAAGTTGATGCTAAAGATGTTTAGGAAAGTTCTATATAGCAAGTAGAGGTTTACTAATCATGGGGGCTCCCAAAAATATCAATATAGATTTTTGGATCTTTTTTATATAAGTTGGGAAGCAAGTGTTTATTATTGTGAGACAGAAGGGGAGCTCAAGATATATTTTATTTAAATGCTCTTTTTAAAGTTTTTAGAAATTAGTATGAGATATCTGAACCAATAAGCTTAAATAATTTTAATCAATATCTTAGTAAAAAATTAAGAAATTGTATAGTTAAAATTATGGAACTTCTAATGGGATTTCTGGTTTTAGGAGACATTTGATATTGTAAACATCTTTAATTGTATATAATCGTATTTATTTTGCCTATTTATGCAAGTTTTTTATAAAATTTGATATTAAATATAGTGTGTTTTGCTATATTAGCTACAGCCAGAAACGATGTCATTGTAATAGTAAAAGTATGACCATTTCCTATATGTAAAACACAAAAAGGCTATTTTGAATGAAAAAAATTCTTTTTTGATGGATGTTTAATTTTTTATTTGATCGTAATACACATAATGATATTAAATATTAAAATTGATAATTTTGTCAAACTTTTGTTAGAAATATACAAAACTTGAGCCCCGTAGGACCGCTAAGCAGTGCTTGGTTGTTGTAGATGATAGTCATTTACAGGCGAACATGTTGGTCCCCGACATGTGTACACCTCTAGTAACCTGTTTGGTTATGCTCACTTTGATTTGTATACTACTCTCCGTCACTCTGTACTTGGTTCCACAGTCAAGAGGAGGGGTTCGAATATTTCTCTGCATATGAATACATCGAGAAATGCGTGAAAAGAGGGCTTTGCACTTTAAAAGACACATAGGTATTTTTCTTCTATTAAATAAATATACAGAAAGATTTAAATGCAATTTTATCAGTATATGCAATTTATATCAATTGCTTATCGTAGCCTGTATCATATTGTAGCATGTTCAATTCAATTTTTTTTTCCTTTTCATAAAAATCTGTCATAATAATCATCTAATGATCAGAAGTCATACTACCTAATTTAGACTTAATTTTCAAACATGTATTGAGGATTTCTTAGCTTAACAAAAGATAATATTTTGGTGAGTAATATACTAATGAGGATACAATAATATAAAATGATTTTCAAAACAAATGCTCCTTTACTTTTAAACTTTAAATAAATGTAAATTGAATGTTTTAAATATTTATCATTTTATTCTATCAATCAATAAGTTTATTTTTAACATTTTGATAGCTTTAAAGAAACTATTCCAACATTAAACCTTATTTTGAGCAATATATCGAGTATATTTAACTTTTTCTTTATTTTTGCAACAAAAAATTTATCTAATTTTAAATGCTTATCTGATTAATAAATATTTATGCATTAATACAAAAATATATAATTGTCTTATTAAGAAATTAGAAGAGGAGAGACGCCACCGGCGATCCAGCATCAACTCTAATACGAAAAATAGCAATTAGTTTTCCCCGAAATATATATTTTAATGTATATTTTATTTATTCAAATAATATATCTCGTTGCCTGATATATTGTTCCTCCCTAATTGAAGAGAACTCTCTATTTTATTACCACTCCATGATTCTATTGCTAAACCAAGATTTCATTTGCATACGTTCCAACAGATGAGACAACTAAAGAAACATTTTATATTTTACTTTTCAGTTATGTATTTCTGATTGCTACTCGCAAAAATATTGGATTGTTGACGGGGAATGCTTTTTAAAAATGGCATGTTCTAAATTAAACAGAAAGGTGAGCAAAACAGGAAATAAATGTTAAAAAGAAATATATATATTTCGTTTTTCTTTTCATTTATATAAACATCAGGGTCATTATATTCCTTTACGTGGACCATAAATTGTCGATCGGCGAACACATGAAAAATGTTTTTTTCAAGAGGATTTTAGAAGTAGCTTCTTGTATCATTGGGAAACCCGGTTAAATGTCCACTGACGTCTGAGTGTCGATCCGAGACGCTGTCGAAACGCTGTCGCTTTTTTTTTTTCAGAAAACGTTCGTGACAATCGATGCATTGCTAGCCATGCAGAAAAAGTAATAATAAAAAAGAAGTTGACTGTATCATTAATATTATATATAAAAAATAATAAAATAAAAAGGAATACTATACAAAAACATAAGTTTAACATTTTCCAAAAATTGCTATTTAAAAAAAAAATAATTGAATTAAGACTAAAAAAAATAATATTCGAAGCTTAAATATTAAAAGAAGTCAATGAAAGTATCTTTAGGAATACCGATATTATATCATATACTTGAACAAAACGATATCCCTTTAATATTGGAAAAAATATATTATTAAAATCGAAGATTAATAACTGTATGGGTTATTCTCTTATAGTGAAAGCTATTTAAATCATGTTTTCAAAATGAAAAGAAAAGAAATGCAAAAAATTACTGAATTGATTCATTAATTGATGAATCGATTCATTTTTCAATATTGTGAAGAAATCAGAACACTTACAAAACGTTCCATTGGATGGCGCTACCTACAATCTTTTTAGATTTTCCTGGATTCTATTAGAATCCTGTACAGCACTAGTTCGAACATCTTTCTTTCCCTATATTCAAAAAGCAAAATAGTTTGTCACGTCATAAATTGTTACTATATTCTAAATGTTTATTTTTCATTAGTGATGCATAATTGCATAAACCGTCTCACATCAATCGTCTCACATCAACCGTAATCACATCAATAATATTCATGGAGGAAGTTTTCTCCACTACACGCAAAATGCGGTAAGTTAGCCCTAAAAACAAAAGAGTTTCAATCACCCATCTGTGAGCTGATCATGGCATACTTATATAGTACAGGAGGGCCCACAGATGTTCAATACATGTTTGAACATATATCTTAATTTTTAGTTAAGATTTCCTATTTTTATACGTTATTAATAAAAAACAGAATGAAAAAAAGCAAATCTATAGAAGGTAGACTATTAGGAGATGAGTTTGAAAATTGCGCCCAACCTGAAAACCACGCCAAGAAATGCACACTAACAATTTCATCATAAAAATATTTTTCTCGAATAACTACAATATCTGTCCTTTCTTTCTGGAACTTTTATCATTGTAATCCTAAGCATCCATTTGGAAACGGACGAAGGGGGAAAGTATTTTAACATTATTATTTTAACTTACCATTATTCTCCTATGCAATGAAGATACGAAGGATGTAAGTCATGTATCCGGAATTTTAAACAAAAACAAATTTTCTTCATTAAAAATATTTTTATTAGAGATTTTTGCATAACGGAAGCCACCCACTTTCATTTCTCTGCTATCAGACATGATGCCATTGCGCATGCGCTCATCAGAACTCGGCAATTTATCGGAAGCTTAAGATGAATTTTTGCGTAGCGTCCTCTATCACTACCGATAAATTCAATAGAGTTGCTATATTAGATCTCGAATGCGAGGAGCTGGGTGATGATATAGAAGCAAATTTACAGATCTTAATATGAAAGATTTTAAAAGATTTAAGAAATGTAATGTTGATTTTAGAATGGTTTTTGTCAGAGAAAATTTATCTTTTTTCAATTATATGTTTGCAATACAAAAAATTGCAAAATGTATGACACATATGCTTGTGCTCACTTGCTAATTGTTATTCATCTTTATATGACAATCAAACAGCTTCATATTTTTTAATAAATATTTAAATATTTGCAGAATATTTAGAATTGTATTATTTTTTAAAAAACTTTCTGGAGTAGAATACTGTTACAAACTGTAATTTATGTTTAATTTAATTTACTTCACAATTCTGTTCTTAAAATTATATAGATTGTTAAGTTAAATGAATAATATTTCTACCATTTTTTAATTCTTGGAAGAATTTTTTTTTCTTCTTCAAATATTTTTATAAGATAATATATAATATATATAATATTTTTATAAGATAATATAATATATATATAATAGTTTTATAAGATAATATATAATATTTTTATAAGATAATATATTAATATAAGATGAATGTCAAATATTTTTAAGAAGAAATATATCATTTATTCTTTTAAAAATAAGAATGAAAGATTAAAGAAATACAGCAAAAAAAAAAAATCAAATAATAATAATAATAATAAAATAATTCTATTTGCAGCTGCTTTGTTATGACTAGCATTTATGTTGTATTTTCTCTCAATCTAAACATTTGAATTTAACTCTATCTAAAATGATTATTCATTTCTAACCCAAACATTGTAGAAACAAAAGCTTGCTTAAAGTTAATTCCAGGAGATATAGGTTTGAATTAAGATGTATGTAATCTTTTAATATTAAAATACCGTATTATCTTTTAAAATAAAAATAATGTACTTTTAAATAATGTTAATGTAATGACATGTAATATACATGTTTACTTTAATTATTAAAAATCTAATGATTACTTATTTTTAATTTTGAAAAAAAATTCGCTACTACTTTTATGCAAATGAAAAATACTATACAGATATTTTCAATTTAGTAATCTGTTTTGTTGATATTTCAATTCTTTTTTATTCCTATTTTTCAGTTAAAAATTATTTAAAGTTAATAACCTGTAATTTATATTTGTTTAATATATATTTAGAATTGTCATAAGTTTATTAAAATTCTATTAATTAACTATTTTTAATTTTGCTAATTTTTTTTTTTACATTGATTAAAAGAAATAGACTTTTTATAAAAATAAAAAACGATAGAAATATTTATTGATCAGTTCTAGTTGATATTTTAATTTTTTTATTCATATTTTTGTATTTCACAGAATTATTTAAATATAATCTGTAAACTGTACTTGTTATGAAAAAAATAGCATTTTTTTTATATTTAAATATTTTAAAATATTATGAATAAACAACACCCTCATGCAATGAATTTATTTATCTGACAAGATTTTTTTATCATTTGAATTTTTGTAATAAATTGTAAGTGCAATTAAATTAAATAATTGCATACTAAATTTGTTTACTATATAATTACTATAATATTAGTTACTTTATTAAAGAGTTGTATATTTATTTTCTTTTCTTTGCATTACAACTTTATGTTCCCTTTCTTGTAATTTTTTCTTTTTTTTATTAAGATTTTTTTTTTATAATGATTTAAAAGTTAATAAATCTTATTAGATAAAATCTTCCTGTTGTCTGCAATGGTGATAATTAAAGTTAAGTAATTATATATAAATAAATCATTGCAATTTCTTTTTTCCCTGGCATGCTTCCTGTTGTCTTATTAATTTTTTTATTGTACCATTACTGAATTTACCTTCCTGGATTTAAAAAACAACAAGTTATTGTTACAAGAAGTATCAACATGTATATTTGTGTAATAATCCTCAGTAACTGCCATTCTTATTCAATCCTTCTATTAGCTCACACTCTCCTATATATATATCTTGTTCAAATGATTGTCGTTAATAAAATACTTTTTTATTCCTCCATTCAAGTTCAAATACAATTTTTGAACTTGTAGTGGATGACACTGGATGTTAATACAGTTTTTTCAAATATTAATTCATTCATTAAATTTAATTAATTAATTTCAGTTCTTTTAAGATTTAAGTTGCATAGATCTACGAATAGATGGCGCCAGATAAACTTTAAAAAAAATGAATGAAAATTATTTATAAAGGACTTCGTGCAGAGTGAAAAAAAAAAAGTAAGAATTGATTTAAAATTTTTTATATATATATATATTAATTGTTCATATGGTAATCAAATAACAAAGTACTTTAATACCACCCTCCAACACGACAGGTTGGGGCTGAATGACCGAGTGTCTGGCGCTCGGTGCCATAGGTTTTCTGGTTCGAGTCCCGGCAGTGCCATGGGTGTTTGTAGGGGTTCGGAATCTATTTTGCCGTAGGTCCCGGTCTCCTATGATTGTAAGACGTCACGGAGCAGAAGGCAGAATTCTACCTACGGGTGCTCCATCAGAACAGAAGCTGCATCCCTGCTTCCATGAGGGGACACAACAGCAACACTACAGGAATATTTAAATTGGGAAATTTAAATAATTTTTTAACCATTTCTTGATGATAGATGTATTATATGCATGATTTTCTTATATGTATAAAAATTTATAAAATGTTTATTTATTTGTACGTATTTTAATGCAAATGGTTTTATTGCTCAATGTATCATTCAATTCATAAATTTAAATTAATTTTTAATGTTCATTTATTTTTTCCTTTCTGTGTAATAATTATTAGATTTTTTTAATCTAGTCTTTTCTCTTTTAGTATATACATATCTACTGCTGCTGAATATATGTCATGTATAATATATTTCTTAAAACTATTTTAATAAGAAAAATTTTGTTTAAAAACACATGTTTTAATAAGTAAAATATTTTTCTAATTTATAATGATAAAATGTTTTAAAATGCTCAATTATAAAAGGTATAAGAAAGTTTTTTTAGCTGTTGAACTTTACACAAGTTATATAGTATAAATATACTTTTTTTAATGATACATAAATTGAATGATAGTTTATAATAAATTGAAAGTGTACCTAGAAAAGAGTATTATATAATTATTTAATAAATTTATTATTTTTTACTTTGAAGATTGTTCTTTACTTAAAAAACAACAAATTATCTTAAAATTATTGTTTACTAATTATTTCCAGTAATTTCATTGTAACTATGTGCTGTTTTTCAAAAGATGCATAATTTCTTCATCCCATTTTTATTCCTTTCAAGTTTAGTATTTAGTTTTTTGTTCTTTTAATAATAGGCTTTTTTTCTTCTAACAGCAGTCGTTTTTGCTTCCAACTCCAAGTTTCTTTTTTTAATCAGCCTCAAAAACCGTGCTTTTGTTTTAAAATTCTAATAGATTGGCACAGTAATTTTTTTTCTTTTTCTTTCGTAAACCTGAAAGAAATTACATATTGACTAAAATGAATTTATAGTTGAGAAATTTAGAAAAAAATGTTGTATCAAACAAACTATCTGTGGAAAATTCTGTTAAACTTGTATGCTGGGTATTATTTTGCAGATCATTAATAGGCTCAGCTGGCTCACAGTCTTCTGCATTTTCTGTGAAATAAAAACAAGGGAATATTTCCTAAAATTCCTGCATTATATATACATTACAAAAACGTTTGAATTTCGTGAAGTATTTTATAGGTTAGGAAATTAGAGTAAAGTTTTAATAATAATATAACAAGAATTAGATATAGTTAAGACAGTGTTGCTATAACATAATCTATAAATTAAGACATAGTATAGAAATTTTTAAACAATGTTTATTTTTTGTTTTGTCTTTTAATAGGATTATCTAATTTTTGCAAATAAGTAATTTTACCTTCTACAACCTGACTGGCATTTCTTTCAGAATATGTTTGATGTTCTGGAGTATTTTCCCTTTCTTTATATTTAGCTGTAATTATAAATTATATTTAAATGCTTTTATCTAAATTTTCTAAAAAAAACTTACAAATTTTAAGAGTAATAAAAAATTCTAACCCATTAAAAATTTAAAGCTTCATTTCTTTTTCAATGCCTTTTTACATTGAGACTTTTTATCTTTCAAACAGATGCTGCATTTTTTTTTTTCATTACTTGCTTCATATTTCTCAATAACTGCTCTTTTTCAGAATATTTTTTCACATCCTGATATTTTTTGCATAAGATAAAAATATGAATAAAACTTAAAAGATAAAAATTAAAATAAAAAATTGAATAATTTAATAGTAAAACTCAAATCATCATATATATGAAAAGTATTCTATATAAATTATTATGGCAAAACAATCACATATTTATAGGTATAATTGAAATTTACATTATATGAAATGTCTTTAGTACTGCTTCTTTTCAGCAACAGAACAAAATAAAAATTTATTAAGGAAATCAATATTTCATTTGACATAAAAATCATCTTATATTTAATTTTTATTTACTTTTTCTATTTATATTAGTATATATTTTAACATGATAATTTATTAATATATATTTTAATCCCATATTCTTTTTTACATTTTCTTTTTGTTCCTGATGGGAAAAAACTATTTTCAAAATAATGGATTTTGGGACCTGTAACACGAAATTTTTGAGGCGCCGGGAATAGCCGGTTTTAGAGCACAATCACTTTTGTAATTATTAAACATTAAACATATTTAATTATATAAGCTAAAACGTTGAATAAATTATTTTTATTTAAAAAAGTTGGTTGAAAACTTACTTTCTGAAATTGGTTAGATAGTGAATCGTATATAATTTTACTAAATACTCAGCATGGTCTTTTGCTGATCTAATAAAAAAAATTTTATTCGTGGCTTTGCTCACTATTTTTTGTGTCGTTGTCCATCTTATGCGTCTTCGAATTGAGCCACTATTTCTCGTAGTAGAATCAAATCATCCTTTATATTATAACGAACACACGTTTGTTCATTTTTAGTTCAACGTATTTTTTATTTTATTCCGATACTGAATGTATTCCAAGATAACCGTTATTTTCACTAGAAACATCTGTTTCTTATTCTGAAAGAATTAATCTATAAAAAAAAATAAAACAATGTAACCATAGCTTATAATAGGTTTGGAAATATTCTTTCTTATGATTGATCTCAATGTTTTCAGCTGCTTTCATTTGTAGCTGCTGTGTTTAAAATAAATTTCATTATCACTCCAAATTTTCTAAAATGAAGCTAATCTAACTAAAGCTATTCTTACAAAATGTAAAATGAATAAAACTTCTTTTATATATCTTAATATATACACGAATAACTCCAAATATTCTTGAATTTGGAATATTTTCAGGGGGAAATATTCTTTCTCAGCAAATTAAATCTTAATATTTATGAATCAATATACAATAAACAAATTCAGATTTATTCGATTGTAATACTGTAGTTGAATAGATGTTCAAAATCATTATAAACAATACTTTATGAAATTTATTAAGCTTAAAAGGACATCATGGGAATTTTAGAATTAATTAGCATTAAATATAGTTATGTTAGGAAATTAAACTACATTATACAATATTTTTAATATAAAAATAAACTGGAAAACTTACTTTCGTGATTCGTAGAATATCGTATATGTGTCTCCGTTGCTCTTCATTGTTGATGAGTTGTTGATAAATAAAAATGTTTTCATCATCTAAACACATTTCTTTTAGTATAAGATCCTAGACTAATCTAAAAATGTAAGCTATTTTTAGATTAGTCTAGGATCTTGTACTAAGAAGAAATGTGTTTAGATGTAATAAAAAAACATTTTTATTAATTTATTTAAATTAAGTTTATAGTGTTTAATTTCTGTTTACCCGTTTCCTGTTGGTTCTGTTTACCCGTTTCATGGCAGGCCATGTTAATTTTTCTTACGATATCAGAAATGCCTCAAATCGCATGCGCAGTAGTGCAATATTACCGATTAAAACAAAGGGTAGAAAAAGTATGTCCTCCAGAAAAATTAATATGCAAATAACATATTGATAAAGATAAAATTTCACTACATGAATTTGAAAATTGTGGTTTAACATCGATTTAACTGATAAAGCAAAATATGAAGTAGTAAATAAATTAATAGAATAAATGTCGTTAGGAATTTTTTAATAAAATGAAATAAAATGTGTTTTTAAGCATAAAATTCAAAATGAACTGTTCAACAAAAAAAAATTTCAATGTTTTTAATGTTTTATTTTTAATTAACATTGGTAATTCATTAGCCTCATCACCAATTGCGCATATAAACATCCTTGTAAAATTATCAAATAATTAAACATAATTTTATAACATTCTTTTAAAATCTTCAAAAATGCTTGATCTTTTAGCTTTATATTTAATGAAAAAAAGTGCATACGTTTAGTTTTGAGAAAGATATACAGAGAATTTATCAATCAGGAAGAAAATAATTCTAAAACGCAGGATAAGTTAGAATAAAACTAAACAAAATACCTTGCATATTTGGTTAAAACATTTATTGATATGTTATTTACTATTTTGAGTTTATTTATTTTATTTTATTTATTTATTTTTGATAATTGTCTAATGGAATTATAAAAAAAAACCCTACGTAAGCATTACAGTTAAATTTTCTTTAAATTTAATAAGAATATAAATGCAAAAAAATAAAATAACAGAAAAACTATATTATTGTAAGGAAAAAAGGAATGCAGTTCTTACTATTATAGGCGGTGAGAAAACCGAAAATCCTGTTGGTTAAATTCTTTTTCCTAAAGACCGCCACCGCCATCTGGCAATCAAGTATCTTTAACAAAACGATTCATCCCTCTCTGCAACAACCCCAGAAGAAGAGGAGAGAGGGTCGCCGAAGGGAGCGCACGCGCTTTTCGCTTCCTCTGATTTCTCGATGCTGATGGAAAGTGATGACGTGGTGGAGAACGGACCACGCTTCAATCCGATAAGGGTAACTTAACATGGGTATAAAGACAAGGTAACCTCAACTTTTAACAACTTGATGTGCAACTCGTCATGTGCCATAACTATTGATTATTTCTGTTGAATTATCAAGCAAAGGTATGAGTTTTAAATGCCTAAAGCACAAAATGATTGCAGAAGACATTGTGCAGGCAGGACTGCAAACTTTTTTTTTAAAAAAGCAATTGCAAGTTTTGTCTCTCAATGTTTTACAACTGCATCGTTCTAAATGGCTGATATGCAATTTTAACTCTTAACACCTCGATATAACCCTCTCGCTGATATAACTATTGTTAAATTTTTGTTGAGTTAATGTTATTCGGTAGATGTTTATGGTTCATTATTAAAAGCATTTCTTAGAAATATTTTACACATTTGAGCAAATATGTTTTTGCTGAATTCAAAATCCTTTTGCTGTATTTCTGTGATAAATTACTACTCTTTCTCTTCGTGGCATCTCTGACGAAAAATAATTATTTATTGAAAAAGCTAATCATTATGAATTGGAGTGATTGTATTAAAGTTATTAATTTTGAATGCCTGGAAGCATAGAATGTATGAAGAATGCGTTTTGTAACCAATATACAATTTTTTTAAAGTAACTGCATAATTTTGTAAAGTTTGATATGCATTTTATCTCCTAACTACATGACGATGCATTCTTCATTAATCTCGTTATTTCCCTGAATTTTTGCACCCACAATTCATTTGTTGTTATTTTAGTTAAAAGGAATACCATTTTATACAAGAATTTTCCATGCAATCCTAATCATAAATTTTTATGAATGCTTGATTTAATACTGAATTTTTCTGCATTTTCCCCTTTTTTTGTTAAATTATTTGTTGTTGGATATAAATATGATATGGAAAAAAATACGGTATTAAGAGTAATGCATTATAAATGTGCATTAATCTGAAAGTGGCGATAAAAAAAATAGTTAAAAAATTACGAGTGGTTGAAAAGTTAAGAAATTACGAGTTACACATGCACATTAATATGAAATGGAGCATCGATTAAAAAAAAATTTCAATTATAAACACATATGTATATAAAATTTATAAGTGATTGCAGGAAGAATGATGGATTTTACACACTGGATACACAAAATGATTGCAGAAGGCCTTGTGTAGTCAAGACAGCATTTTTTTAATAGTAACTGCAAGTCTTTTTTCTCAACGATTCCCAACTGCATCATTCTAATTGACAGAGATGCATTTTTAACCTGTAACGACATGATATAATATACAAACAATGTCCATGTGAAATAACTGTTGTTACATTTCTATCGAAATAATTTTAAATAGTAGATGCTTAAGTTTCACTGAAAGCATTCAGGAGGATCTTTTTAGATTTAAAAAAACATATGTTTTTATGGAATTTTAAATGGTTCTATTACGTATCTGGAATAAAAAATTTCTTATTGTGAAATTTTGGACCGTGAAAAACATTATTAATTGTTAAACAGCGTTAATATGAAATGGAATACTGTTTGTAAGAAAAGCTGCGAGTTTTAATTGACTGGTAGAATAGAATAAATGCATTATGCAGCCAAGATGCAATTTTTAAAAAAAATTATTTACCAATTTCCTCTCAATGTTTTATAACTGCATCATTCCAAACAGCTAACATGGTTCCTTAACTCTTAACTACATGATGATGAATTCTTAATTAATTTGATTATTTTTTTTAATTTGTTCTGCCCCCAATTTATTTGTTGTTGTTTGATTTTACATGAATACAACTGTTCCAGAATTTCCGCACCATTTTTTTTTTCACGAATTTTTATGAATGCTTGATTCAAAACTGATTTTTTCGTGAAATTTTTTTTTCTTTTTTTTTAAAATTATTTAGTTGTTGGAAATAAATATCATATGGAATATTATTATATATAAAGGTATGGAATATAAATATGCAATAATCTGAAACTGAATGCATATAATTAAAACATTACTAGCTGAAATTGTAATGCATACAAAAATTTGTAATATAAACGCATATTAATGTAAAATGTAGAAGCAATTTGTAGATCCTTCTTTTGGTTAAATTATTATTTGATAGTTGAAATATAATATGGAATAAATATCGTAGAAACAATTATGGATTATAAACTTGCATTAATGTTAAAGTAAGTACTTGTATTAAAAAAAAAAAAAGTTGCAAATGTATTGTTATGTGAGTATTGATTACAAAAAAAAATATGAAATATAAAAACATTTTAATGTACAATGAAAAAGTGATTTTGTGAAGAATAAGGAGTTTTTAAATATTTGTAAAAAGCATACACTAGCCGAGAAAGAAACATCTTTTTTAAAAAAAGTAATTTTTGTTATCTCTGAATATCATACAACTGCATCATTCTAAATGGCTGATGTACATTTTTAACTCTTGACAACATGATATAATATCAGACATGTAGCATAACTATTGTTGCATTTCTGTTCTTCAATAGATTTTATGATTTATTATAAAAGTATTTCTTAGAAATATCTCATGCATTTGAGCAAATATGTATTTACTGAATTGAAAATCTTTTATTATATATATGTGATAAATTACTTCACTTTCCTTTGTGACATTTCTGACTGAAAAAATATTTATCGTAAAAGATGATTATTGTGAATCAGTGTAATTGTAATTATTTCATTAAATATTTGGTCTGAAATGTATGTCTTCTTCTTCTGTGAAATTTTTGATGCTGATATAAATTATGAGTTACAAAAGTGCATTCACGTGAAAAGGAATGCTGTTTGTAAGAAATTTAATTTTAAAGAAATGAATTTTAAATTTCTGTAAGTGTATAATGGTAGTAAGTATAGAGTGCCGTGTGTAACCAATATTGCACTTTTTAAAAAAGAAATTGCAAATTTTGTTTCTCAACGCCATATCAACGCCATTCTAAATGGCTGGCATATATTTAAATGCATGATGTTGTTGCCTTCATTAATCTGGTTATTACCCTAAATTCGTTCGTCCAACAAAATTCATTTGTTGTTATTTTAGTTGAAAGGAATACCATTTTATACCAGAATTTTTCATACAATATTAATCAGAAATTATTATGAATGCATGTTTTAAAACCGAATTTTTATGAAATTTTCCATTTTTTGTTAAATTATTTATTTGTTGGATATAAATATGATATGGAATAAATATTATATTAAAAAGTATGCTTTATAAATATGCAATAATCTAGAATTGAATACATGTACTTTTAAAAATTACTAACTTTTAAATGCACATTAATTTGAAATGGAATATGGATTATAAAATTTTTTTAAATATAAAAGCATATTAATATAAAATGTAGAAGCGATTGTTGGAAAAATTATGACTTTCAAATGTCCAGAGGCACAAAATGGTTGTAGGAGACCTTGTCTAGCAAGGAAAAATTTTTATTTTCAATAGTAATTGCAAGTCATTTTCCTCAACGATAAATAACTGCATCATTCTAAATGACTTACAAGTATTTCTTAACCCGTGAAGACATGATAAAATATTCGTCAAGTCGCAAAAATATCTTTTTACATTTCTATTGAAACAACTTTTTTTTTAAGTAGTAGATAAGTTTTACTAAAGTTAAGTATAACTAAGTTTTACTAAAAGCATGTAGGAGGTTCTTTTAGATTTAAACTAATATGTCTTACTCAATCGTAAATTGTTTTATCAAGTATCTAGTATAAACGTATTTTTTTTTTGAAATTTATGATTTATGAAAAACATGCTCATGTAAAAGCGCATTAATGTAAAATGGAATACAAATTGTAAGGAAAGTTATGAGTTTTAAATTCCGGAGCATAAAGTATTGTGGTTAAGCATAAAAAGTAAAGTACAAGTTTTGTCTCCCAATGTTTTACAACTGCATCATACTGGTTGTGAAAAGGATTATGAATAGTAAAATTGCACTATGGTGAAATGAAACACTGATTGTAAGCAAATATATGAATTTTAAATGCCTGAAGCCTAGAATATTTGTAAAATGCATTGTGTAGACAGGACTGCAAACTTTTATTTTTAAAAGCAATTGCAAATTTTGTTTCTCAATGTTTTACAACTGCATCATTCCAATTGGTTGATATGCAATTTTAACTCTTAACAACTCGATATAACACTCTCACTGACATAACTACTGTTAAATTTCTGTTGAGTTAACGTTCTTCGGCAGACGTTTATGTCTCATTATTAAAAAGCGTTTGTTTGAAATATCTTTTAGATTTGAACAAGCATTTGTTTTGCTGAATTGGAAATCGTTTTATTAGATATCTGGGTTAAATTACTACTCTACTCTTCGTGGCATCTCAGATTGTGGAAAGAATCATGACTAGTAAAATTACACTATTGTAAAATGGAACACAGTTTTGTAAGCAAAGTTATGAGTTTTAAATGCCTGAAACCTAGAATATTTGAAAATGCATTGTGTTGAAAATTCCGCAAACTTTTATTTTGAAAAGCAATTGCAAGGTCTGTCTCTCAATGTTTTACAACTGCATTATTCTAAATGGCTGATGTCCAATTTTTACTCTTAACAACTCGATATTGCACTCTCACTGTCATAACTATTGTTAAATTTCTGTTGAGTTAACGTCATTCGGTAGACGTTTTTATTGTTCATTATTAAAAGCATTACTTAGAAATAACTTTTAGATTTGAACAAGTATTTGTTTTGCTGACTTGGAAATCATTTTATAAGATATCTGGGTTAAATTAATTCTCTTCGGTGGGATTTCTGATTGTGTAAAGAATTATGAATAGTAACATTGCACTATTAGGAAATGGAATACTGTTTTTGTAATCAAAGTTATGGAATACTGTTTTTGTAAGAGTTGTTAAGAGTTTAAATGCCTGAAGCCTTGAATATTTTAAAATGTATAGTGTAGACTGGACTCCATAAGTTTACACGTCATGCAAGTTAGTGCAATTGGCCGATAGCTTCCCATGCAACTAGCATCCTTATTTGGTATCCTTATTTGGCATCCTTATCAGTTAGCATACTTCGGTAACGTTTATGGTTCCTTATTAAAAAACCGTTTGTTAGAAATCTCTTTTTAGATTTGAACAAGTATTTTGTTTTGCTGAATTTAAATCATTTTTATTAGATATCTGGTTACATTACTTCTCTTCTCTTCGTGGAATTTCTGATTGTGAAAAGAATTATGAATAGTAAAATTGCAGTATTGGGAAATGGAATACTGTTTGTAAGCAAAGTTATGAGTTTTAAATCCCTGAAGCCTTGAATATTTGTAAAATGTATAGTGTAGACAGGACTGCAAACTTTTATTTTTAAAAGCAATTGCAAGTTTTGTCTCAAAATGTTTTACAACTTCGTCATTCTAAATGGCTCATATGCAATTTTAACTCTTAACAACTCTATATTGCAGTTTCACTGGCATAACTGTTGTTAAATTTCTTTCAGTTAACGTTCTTCGGTAGACGTTTATGGTTCCTTATTAAAACCGTTTGTAAGAAATGTCTTTTAGATATGAACAAGTATTTATTTTGCTGAATTGCAAATAATTTTATTAGATATCTTGGTTAAATTACTTCTCTTCTCTTCGTGGCATTTCTGATTGTGAAAAAGAATTATGAATAGTAAAATTGCACTATTGGGAAATGGAATACTATTTGTAAGCAAAGTTATGAGTTTTAAATGCCTGAAGCCTTGAATATTTATAAAATGCATAGTGTAGAGAGGACTGCAAACTTTTTTTTTAAAAAGCAATTGCAAGTTTTGTCTCGAAATGGTTTACAACTGCGTCATTCTAAATGGCTGATATCCAATTTTTAACTTTTAGCAACTCGATATTGCACTATCACTTGCATAACTGTTGTTAAATTTCTGTTGAGTTAACGTTCTTCGGTAGACGTTTATGGTTCCTTATTAAAAAACCGTTTGAAAGAAATATCTTTTAAATTGGAACAAGTATTTGTTTTGCTGAATTGGAAATCCTTGTATTAGATATCTGGGTTAAGTACTTCTCTTCTCTTCGTGGATTTCTGATTGTGTAAAGAATTATGAATAGTAACATTGCACTATTAGGAAATGGAATACTGTTTGTAATCAAAGTTATGGAATACTGTTTGTAAGAGTTGTTAAGAGTTTAAATGCCTGAAGCCTTGAATATTTGTAAAATGTATAGTGTAGACTGGACTCCATAAGTTTACACGTCATGCAAGTTAGTAAGTGGCCGATAGCTTCCCATGCAACTAGCATCCTTATTTGGCTTACTGAATGGGAACAACAATCGCAGTTTTTCCATTGCCTAGGTAATCCTCCCAGGTTCCATGATAAATTAAAAATATGCAGGAGTCTTTTAGTTGCACATGATCATGATCATGATTTACTATAAATTGACCATGTATACCATCAGGTCCCGGTGATTTCTTGAAATCTAATTGCTGGATGGCATAAAGTAGTTCTGAAGAAGTAATTGGATCATTAAATAGTTCATTACTGGCCGGAACCCTGTATGATCTGATTAGTTTTCTGGTCGCTCTGCCAGTCTTTTTGTTCTCCCTTCCTAAAGCCAATTTGCTTTCTTCAGAATAGTAGTTACCGTATGCATCTGCAGCTTCTTTGTCATTTACAGTGGGAGTCCCATTGATACCAATGATAGAATTTGTATTTTCCACCTGTGGTTGTATTTTGTCTAGTTTTTTGGCTAATCGCTAAAGTCTAGTATTAGGAGTTTTATAATCCAAGCTCTTACACAGGTCCTGCCAGTTGCTCTGTTTTATAGAACAATACTCCCGTTTGATCTCAGCATTAATTTTGTTAAGTTCAATTCTGGCATCTGTGTTATCATTTAAATTATGGCTCTGCAGCAGATGTTCTCTTTTGACCAATAATTTTTGTAAGTCCTGTGAATCATTGGTGAAAGCTGGTCTTGGTTTCTTATGCTTACCTCTTGGTACAGCACCCTCTGCAGCCGTAAAAATAGAATGTAAACACAGAACCATTCATTTTCTAGATCTTCTGTAATAGGTTCTTCTGAAGCTGTTCGTTTAGGTTTTTTCTCAAATAAAGTCCAATTAGCTTTTTAAAATTCAGATATATATTGTTGTTTCCGTGAGCCTTGACGCCGTAATCTAACTCAATCAAAATAGGATAGTGATCACTTCCAACATAGTCAACAACTTTCCATGAGCAATATGGAAATAAGTCTGGACTAGAGATGGTCAAGTCGAGTGCATCAGTAGTATTATAACTATGAGAATGATATGTGTGTGTTCCATTATTTAAGAAAAGAAAGGCTTTATCATTTGATAAGTTTTCCAGATCCTGTCCCCTATTATTTGCCAAAGCACGACCCCAAGCAGTGTGCTTAGCATTTAAATCCCCAAGAAGGACTGTAGCATTGATAAATAGTCCCTCCAAAGCATCCAAGTCTAATTTCTGATTATTCGGTGGGTGATACAAATTAAAAATGTTAATGTTATTTTTATGTTCCCTTGACAAAACTGTAATTTCTTGACTTTCCAGACTTTTCCTTGGTGAATTGATGCGGTAGATCCTGTGAAAATACACATCTCTAATTAGGAACATGAAGCCTCCACCGCCATTGGAAGACCTGTCCTGACGGACTATGTTATATACTTTTACTCTTAGTCGATGTCTTGTATTTAATTTCGTCTCTTGGAGAGCAATAATTGACACTTGGTGTCTGCTGGCAAGCTCTAAAATCTTATCAAGTTTGACTTTAGAAGATGGAGTACACAGTCCATTTATATTGCACTGTAAAATGCGAAGTTTCCTTATCTTTCTACACTTGGGGGGAGACTGTAACTTTTTCGAGCGGAACCCTGTGCCTAAATCTCGCTCGCGTCCCTGTTTATCCAGCGCGACGGCCGATGCTGTATTTCTAACATTTAGATGCAACTGATCCATGGCTAAGGGCAAGAAGCAGCTTCAATTTGGAGAGGAACCACGATTGCTGAAGTCTGACTTTTTCCTCCAATTGCCTGCTATGCTTTAGCTGGATGTAATAGGGTGGCCTTCACGCCTTGGGTGGCCCTACCAGGAGTAAAAACTCTCGACGTACATCGCCCACCCCATCCAGGGGCACCCTCCCGCCACAATAAGGCAGCATAGCAGGACTTGGGAGGGATTATGAATAGTAACATTGCACTATTGTGAAGTGGAACACTGTTTGTAAGCAAAGTTATGAGTTTTAAATGCCTGAAGCCTCGAATATTTGTAAAATGCATAGTGTAGACAGGACTGCAAACTTTTATTTTAAAAAGAAATTGCAAGTTTTGTCTGTCAATGTTTTACAACTGCATTATTCTAAATGGCTGATATGCAATTTTAACTCTTCACAACTGGATATTGCACTATGACGGACAGAACTATAGTTAAAGTTTTCTTGAGTTAACGTCTTTTGTAGACGTTTATGGTTCTTTATTAAAAGCGCTTATTAGAAATATCTTTTAGATTTGAACAGGTATTTGTTTTGCTAAATTGAAAATCATTTTATTAGATGACGGGGTTCAATTACTTCTCTTCTCTTCGTGGCATTTCTGATCGGGAAAAGAATTAGGAATAGTAAAATTGTACTATTGTGAAATGGAACACTGTTTGTAAGCAAACTTATGAATTTTAAATCCCTGAAGCCTTGAATATTTGTAAAATGTATAGTGTAGACAGGACTGAAAACTTTTATTTTTAAAATCACTTGCAAGTTTTGTCTCAAAATGTTTTACAGCTGCTTTATTCTAAATGGCTTATATGCAATTTTAACTCTTAACAACTCGATGTGGCTCTCTCACTGCCATAACTAGTGTTGAATTTCTGTTGAGTTAACGTTCTTCGGTAGACGTTTATGGTTCCTTATTAAAACCGTTTGTTAGAATTTTTTTTTTAAATTTGAACAAGTATTTGTTTTGCTGAATTGGAAATCATTTTATTAGTTATCTGGGTTAAATTACTTCTCTTCTCTTCGTGAAATTTCTGATTGTGAAAAGAATTATAAATATTATAATTGCACTTTTGTGAAATGGAACACTGTTTGTAAGCAAAGTTATGAGTTTTAAATGCCTGAAGCCCAGAATATTTGTAAAATGCATAGTGTAGACAGGACTGCAAACTTTTATTTTTAAAAGCAATTGCAAGTTTTGTCTCAAAATGATTTACAACTGCATTATTCTAAATGGCTGATAAGCAATTTTAACTCTTCACAACTTTATATTACACTATAACTGACAAAACTATTGTTAAATTTCTCTCTATTTAACGTCCTTTTATAGACGTTTATGGTTCTTTATTAAAAGCGTTTGTTAGAAATATCATTTAAATTTGAACAAGTATCTGTTTTGCTGAATTGTAAATCCTTTTAATAGATATCTCGGGTAAATTTCTACTCTTCTCTTCGTGGCATTTCTGATTGTGAAAAGAATTATGAATAGTAAAATTGCACTATTGGGAAATGGAATACTGTTTGTAAGCAAAGTTATGAGTTTTAAATGCCTGAAGCCCAGAATATTTGAAAATGCATAGTGTAGACAGGACCGCAAACTTTTATTTTTAAAAGCAATTGCAAGTTTTGTCTCAAAATGATTTACAACTGTATTATTCTAAATGGCTGATATGCAATTTTAACTCTTAACAACTCGATGTTGCACTCTCACTGGCATAACTAGTGTTAAATTTCTGTTGAGTTAACGTTCTTCGGTAGACGTTTATGGTTCCTTATTAAAACCGTTTGTTAGAAATCTCTTTTAAATTTGAACAAGTATTTGTTTTGCTGAAATGGAAATCATTTTATTAGATATCTGGGTTAAATTACTTCTCTTCTCTTCGTGAAATTTCTGATTGTGAAAAGAATTATGAATAGTAACATTGCACTATTGGGAAATGGAATACTGTTTGTAAGCAAAGTTATGAGTTTTAAATCAATGAAGCCTTGAATATTTGTAAAATGTATAGTGTAGACAGGACTGCAAAGCTTTTATTTTTAAAACAAGTGCAGAGTTTTCGATATGAAATGTTTTACAACTAGATCATTTCTACAATGAAAACCATATGCAATTTTAACTCTTACCAACTGGATATAGCACTATAACTGACAAAACTATTGTTAAATTTCCGTTTAGTTAACGTTCTTTTGTAGAAGTTTATGGTTCCTTATTAAAACCGTTTGTTAGAAATATCTTTTAAATTTGAACAAGTATTTGTTTTGCTGAATTGGAAATCATTTTATTAGATATCTGGGTAAAATTACTTCTCTTCTCTTCATTAGAATTTCTGATTTATGAAAAAAATTGTAATAGTAAAATCACTTTTTGAAAATGGAACACTGTTTGTAACAAAGGATTATGAGTTTTTAAATACTGAAGCCCAGAATATTTAAATGCATAGTGTGAACAGGACTGCAAACTTTTATTTTAAAAGCAATTTGCAAGTTTTGTCTCAAAGGTGATTACAACTGCATTATACAAATGGCTGATATGCAATTTTAACTCTTAACAACTCGATGTTGTACTCTCTGACACTTAACTAATTATTAATTTCTGTTGAGTTAACTTTCTTTTGTGTAAGTTTATTGTTCATTACTAAAAGAAAGCATCAAAAATTTCTTTTAGATTTGAACAAGTGTTTGTTTGCTAGTTGGAAATCATTTTTATTAGATATCTGATTTAAGTACTACTCTTCTTCTCTTCATTATAGCATTTCTGATTGTGAAAAATTATGAATATTAAAAATTGCACTATTGGGAAATGGAATACTGTTTATAAGCAAAGTTATGAGTTTTAAATCCCTGAAGCGCGGATATTTGTAAAATGTATTGTGTGGGCAAGGATTACCAAACTTTTTATTTTTAAAAGCAATGCGAAGTTTTGTCTATGATGTTTTACAACTTTGCATTATTCTACAAAAGGCTGATATGCAATTTAACTTTCTTAACAACTCTTAACACAACTCGATGTTGCACTCTCACTGACATAACTGGTGTTGAAATTTCTGTTGAGTTCATTCTTTGTAGACGTTTATGGTTCCTTATTAAACCGTTTGTTAGAAATACCTTTAAATTTATTACAAGTATTTGTTTTTCTGAATTGGAAATCCTTTTATTAGATATCTGGTTAAATTACTTCTCTTCTCTTCTGAAATTTTCTGATTATGAAAGAATTATGAATGGTAACATTTACTATTAGAATGGAATGCTGTTTATACTTTCAAGTTATCAGTTTTCCATCCCTGAAGCCTTGAATATTTGTAAAATGTACTTAGTGTAGACAGGACTGCAAACTTTTATTTTAAGCAATTGCAAGTTTGTCTCAAAATGATTACAACTGCATTATTCTAAATGGCTGATATGCAATTTTAACTCTTAACAAATCGATGTTGTACTCTCACTGACATATCTAGTGTTAAATTTCTGTTGAGTTAACTTTCTTTTGTAGAAGTTTATGGTTCATTTCTAAAAGCGCTTATCAAAAATTTCTTCTAGATTTGAACAAGTATTTGTTTGCTGAATTGGGAAATCATTTTATTATATATATATATATATATATATATATATATATTTAATGTGTGTGTAGGTATGTGTGGAAAGGAGAAACAAAAAATACAGAGGAAAATAAATAAATAAAAGTAGTGCCATTTTTATTTGCTTAACACAATTACGTCCATTTATATACAGGTGGTGTTATGTTGAAAAACCACAGGCCAACCCCAAAGCAACTTACTTTTTGACGCACAAGAAGGAAATGTTTTATGATAAATTGTAGCTAACAAAATAAAAGTTACAGTTAACATTTTCTAACACATACAACCACATACCGCTCTGTTTTCATTGGTTTCCACATGGGCGATAGAATGCTCCTGCAATTCCGCCGCGGAGGATAAATGTTATGTGTGCGCGCAGAGATTAACTCATTATTTGAGTGGCAACGGCAGTTTATTTCATGTTGAAGATAATGAAACAAGCCAATCAAATAATACTTTAAGAATGTACTAAAACTAATTTTTTATTATAGAATTTCGTGTGGTATAAAACATATGTAAACCTTTTCTAAGGAATTTTCACCATTTTTTTTTCATTTGAATTTTTTTTTTGTCTTTAATAAACATCAAATATTTTCAACTTAATTAATTATAATGATTAGGTAAAATAAATAAAAAGTAATTAAGTAAAAAATAAATAAAATATATCTATGTTTATAAAAATAATTCTAATAGCTTTCTTCCCATAAACATCATAACTTTACAACCAGTAAACAGATTTTTTGACAAATGTATATTATGTCAATGTACTTTTAAGTGTGTTTATTTTCATAATTTTTTTTATTTATCTTTTACTGTTATAACCATTTTCATCTTTTACAAATATTTTTAAAAATTATTTTTATTTCAAAAAGGTGTCTGACGTTTATGATTCGTAAGGCTATTTATCTGGTTGAAGTTGAAATTGATCTGGTTTCCGTCAGTTTACAGCTATAAGTTATGTTATAGCTTTCTTTTCCTTTTAATGATTATTACAAGTTTTCAGAGACATTAATCATGCCAGGAGACTGGGTTGGAAACACAAGTATAGGTCGATGGGGCGTGCAGAGCTATGATTGATGTATTGGAACTGTATCCTGAGTTTCAGAGCTGAGCAGGCATTTTATTTACAGGCGTCATTGGGGATTTTCGAAATTCATTTATATTTTGTCTAGAAAAGCTTAGTTTATAAATAAAAAAGTTATAGATTATTGAAGTTTTTGAACCAAATAAAAATGAAAAGATTGTGTGTGCTTATATTTTTTATTTATTTATTTTTTGTTCAATTTGGATGAAATTAAAAATCTGCAATATGACAGAAAACATTAGGTGAATGTTATTAAAATTTTTGAACAAAGAAATATACAAGTATTTTCATGAAAAGGAATTAACTTCAATTTAATGAAATAAATTTATTTGATTTTTTTGAAACTCTATTATTTCATAAAATTAATTTATAATGTGTATGCAAAATTTATATTTGCTTTTACTTCTTCATTATATTTATTCCACGATTACTACGGAGTTATTAATAGCTAACAGTTTCATTTTTGCGATCTAAAGGATTTCTCAATATCTTTACTTCTTCTTGTTTTTGGCCTCAAGCAGCCGCAGTAGGTGGTCCAAGGCCGTCTACCTACTGGCAGATTTCAAGATGGGCGACGTTTTTATTTTTACTAGGGTTGTGATCCTACGCAACAGATCATGTTAGACCAGGACCTACAGTTTAAAGTAGATTTCGAACCACTACAAACATCCACATGGTACCGCACCAGGACTCGGGCGCAGCCTGTGTCATCGAGTGCTAATCACTACCTTTGGCCCATCAGGCTTGTTTTACTCATTACTACCTAAAAATAAATATTATGTTCCCCATTTTACTGGTAGCTAAATTGTGCTTTAGAAGAATATCCCTATGATGCTAAGGAAGGATGTTAAATTTTACTAAATTATTTTTAAGTAAGAACTTTTTATTAAGGTTTAAACGATTTTCTTTATTTTTATACTCTAATATCTTCACATTTACAGTGTATTGAATTAGTTTTTAACAGTTGCTGTTCATCAGAAAAATTTTTTTTTGTTAATTTCAGTCAAAGAGTTGTAGCAATGCATGT